>JAVLUX010000047.1:667500-720000 GCA_032164185.1 Moxostoma hubbsi | reverse complement strand
CACGCTGGAAGCTGCTCTGGATACGACTTTCACGATTAATGTCAAGCAAGAGTGTTTAGACTGTGTTAAACACCTCATTCACAATGAAAGAGTTTTTTGTCTTTGAAGCAACCTAAAGTATTGTCTACACAACACCATCTGCCCATCAGATGCCAGGGAAGAGATTCTGAAGTCACATCTACACATTTCTGGACTGTAACTACATAAAACTAACTAAAACATTACATTTTTAGTAACACAAGAGTAGTTACACTGTTTTCAATAGAGTAATTCTCTTTTACATTCATACTTGTGAATAAAAAATCATGCAACTGTCTGCAGGTCTTGAATTAAAGGGACAGTTCACCCAAAAAGGACATTCTCTCATCATTTACTCACTTTCATGTCAGTCCAGATGTGTATGTCAAAGATTTTTAGAAGAATATCTCAGCTCTGTAGGTCCATATAATGCAAGTGAATGGTGACCAGAACTTTGAAATTCAAAAAACACACAAAGGCAGCATAAAAGTAATCCATACGACTCAAGCTGTTTAATGTATGTCTTCTGAAGCGGCTCAGTCACTTTGGGTGAGAAACAGATCAATATGTCAATCCTTTTTTACTATAAATCTTCACTTTCACTTTCACAAAGATTTATAGTAAAATAACTCTCTTTCTCACTCATACCTACAGTATTGTATTGATTCTGAATATAAAGGTTTAACATCTGGATATGCTGACTTATGTGATTTTTGGGGATTCAAAGTTCTGGTCACCATTCACTTGCATTGTATGGACCTACAGAGCTGAAATATTCTTATAAAATCTTAATTTGTGTTCTGCAGATGAATGTCATACACATCTGGGATGGCATGAGGGTGAGTAAATGATAACAGAATTTTCATTTTTGGGTAAACTGTCTTTAAAACACCCATACAGATGTAGAGGCTCGTCAAAACAGCTAAATGTGCTTGCAATTATACATCCTGTGTCTACAAGTTGTGCACCAAACATGGCCTGGGGTATCATTCTCTAGTTCACATTAACTTACTATAATATAGAGCTTTAAATACCCATCATTTAATGTTCAATAACCCGTGTTTCTAAATATTCACCACAGAAAAATATGTCACACGGCTCTCCTGTTCTCAACAATTAGAATAAATGAGTCCCGCAAGCACGTCCACATGTGCCCTCCAGGGTCATAAATCAGCTTGCGGTCTAATGTGAGGAATATGATTATTAAATATAATTGTCAGTCCTTTGACAGCATCCATTGTGTAACTGTCCTTTTCTGCTAAGCACCCACAAAGGCCAGTCACTCAAGATGAAGCAAATATTTGACAAGACCTGTTTGGAATTTTTTAATTATTGCAGCCCGTTGTTGCTACTGTGGCCACGTCCTGTCCCAGGGTTTGGATATTCCCCTGTAAGTAAAGCCCTGATGTTCAACACACTCTCTTTGTGTTTCAAACAATAAATCCAAAATGATTATTGCTCACTGTTGTTAATCAAACGTCACGTTACAATCAGTGATGTCACTTAAACTGACGAGTAACATCACAGTTTATATGGATATTATTGTTATTATAGTCCTACTTTGAACTCCAATATCCTGAACTTGATTAAGAACGTTATTAATCGTTTCATTTCTCCCCATCAGTTTTCAGATAATACAACACAACTTGATGACAAACTGATATTAATATAGTTACTGTCACATTTAAGGCATATGCTGAACGAGTTCATTAAAAAGAAGCTGAATAATTTATAGGAGTCTATAGGGGGGAAATGTGTTAGTTTAAAACATTAGGAGTACACCAGCTGACCCCGGAACAGCAGCTTTTTGGCTAGATTTGTTGGTCTGCACTATCGATTGTCCCGCCTACATGCCTGCGCTGTTTTTGGATGAGGCTTTATTTGGAGTTTTCCTCTGGCTCTGATGTGAACACAACTATGAAATGTATAAAGAAAACTCATGGCTAGAGGTAATGCAATCAATGGCATTCGAAGCCTTTCCGCCATTTTCACGGTGAATGTTTTTAGAAATCGGTGCATGAAGCCACATGCGTCACGGTTATCCTTCATGTTGTTGTAACCCAAATAAATTGAGTACAATTAACACAAATCCTTACATATTACCTCTAATATTTATGTGTTTTGAGTTAGGTGGATGATATAATAAATATTGATCTGTTTATCACCCACACAGACATGGATTCAACCACTGGAGGTACGTATGGAACGTATGGATTACGTTTATGCCTTTATGTGCTTTTTGGAGTGTCAAAATTTCGGCACTCATTCACTTGCATTGTATGGACCCACAGAGCTGAAATATTCTTCTAAAATCTCCATTTATGTTTAGCAGAAGAAAGAAAGTCACACATCTTGAATGGCATGAGGGTGAGTAAATAATGAGAGAAGTTCCATTTTTGGGTGAACTGTCCCTTTAAGTTCATTTTGCTTGAAGTTCTTCCCCCTGCCCAGTAGGGGGTGTACGCATGTGCGAATGTAAACCACTAAAAACACAACAAGAAGCATGTGTTCAAAGAAAATATAACAGCATAAAAACTATGGAAATTAACCAATTATATGTAGTTATTTGAACTAAACAGGTCATGACCACATTACTTCAGTCAAACATTTGATATGTTGTCTCAAGAAGACTTTCAGTTGAAAACACTTATATTTATATATCAATGTAACTTGAGTCAAAGCAAGAAAAGAAAAGGATCCAACCATTCGTTTGGGCCATTTTCATCATAAATGACTGTGAACACTGAGAGATCGCAGCAAAAGACTCGGCAAAGGACTTCATACCAGCCTCACCACCTTCATCTTCACTGAGCCTGATGTGCCCCTTCAGATGGATTGGATTTAAACCCACGGCTGTCAAGAGGTCCATTGCCACCTTCAGTTTGCTCACATATCACGCCATTAGCCGGTTCTTTCCGCTTAATGCAAAAACCTGTAAAGATTATTCACGTCTTATTTCAATCGGCTAAATGTAATTGCAACTACGGTAAGTTAGTGAATGAGTAAGTCTGCCTATTAGTGTGATATCACATGCAAACATTTATACTGTAAGTGTCGTCACTGTACACTTTATATTGTACTCTGTTTTTCCCAGATTACTTGTGAAAATGCCTTTTTTTAATCATATTTTCACAACATACAGCATAGACCTGTTAATATGTCTACAAAAGGGATCAATTTGAACACTGCTCCAGAGAAGAGCCAGTATACTGCATATCGGCCCACATACTTCTGAAGTCACTGTATGAAATAAAGCTAATGACTTAAATTGGTTAGTGGATGGCTAGTTTTCATTATACTGTGTGGCATACTGTCTTCACACGGGTTTATTCTGTGAACATTCTGGTGGACTAAGAAAATCAGCATCTTGGAATGTTGGAGGATCTATATTGAGGCAATATACCGCGGTAAACAGCGATGGCAGTGTCAGTGCTGCTTGTTTCTGGATGTCACTGTGACAGGCTCAGAGGGGTGATAGGGGGGGATATCCACTTTCTCTGTCACAACAGCGTTTGTGTCACAGTCACCAGGGTGACTCACCAGAGCCTACGATTATTAATGCCAAAGAATGCATCCTCGACTCAAAACACCTTTTTTTAGTGTGTAGGGTGGTCAAAATGGTCAAAAAAGTAGAAGCCTTAAATCACAAGGAAACTGGATTAATAGACATAATAAATAATACATTCATGAAAATCAAAAAATGTAAAATGTGTCTGTGAGGTCAGAATGAGCTTTATGGCCAAGTATGCTCACACACACACACACACACACACACACACACACACACACACAAGGAATTTGTCATGGTCACAGAAGCTTCCAGTGCAAAGAGAATGCAACCATATACACATATATACATTTAAACATATATACATATAGTAACATAAAAATCAGATATAACAGAGAAATATAATATAGAATGATAATGTTGTAGACAGTTATATGCAGGTGATGTAATGCATTGAAGAGGAGGTATGACATGTTAAAGACTATAAATAAAATATAGATATATTTATGAATGGATGGATTGAATATTGCACATGGTTGTATTGACATAAACTAAGATGGCTGCATGAACCATTAACAGTTCTATTTATATATCAGAGCCTTTATCACACTTCTGCGTTCGCAGAGCGGAAGCTTCGCTTAGTTGCATTAAACAAGATCTGCTGCAGTCTGTTTCAACAACAGTGCCCACAGCCTGGAAATATTACGGCCTATTTTATGTACATTTCATCTCAAATACTTAATATAAACAGATTTACCTCACTTTACAATCATTACTCAGGGATAATGAAATGGAGAAAAACGGTGTCATGTTGGTAACAGCCATTTTAAACAGGATGTATGTGAGCAGGGAACATTTTTTTATTAGAGGAATGCAAGAATATATACAAACAAGAGCACATTTACACATTAAAGAGCAGTTGAACAACACTGGGGTATACAGTAAGAAAAAAGGTTAAAAACAATATGTTCAGAGTAAAGCTTCTACAGAGTATTTGTAATGATAATGATGACATTACTTTCATGCTTTTACTTCATATAATCTCCATGTGTGATATAAGATCCATTTAAAAACGTACAAATAAAGAAACGTTTCCATCCCAGAATACGATTACAGTAATTAACTGGTTAAATTGTTGTAAACGTGGGGTTATATCCTCGAGGTTTGAGTACAATGATTGAAGCGTCCACTCGCAATGTTAATAAATCATAGAGATGAAACTGTCCCAGTGTTTACAACTGTATTACTTTTACAAATGCGAGATGAGCATGAGCGATAGTGAAAACAACGACATTAAAACACTTAAACGCTGTCTCTTAGGACTTGAGTTGAGCACAGTAATCCTCTGGGGAAAATTGCCTCGCTCAGATACTATTACACATTAAAGTAGTAGATAGCACATGGTGAAGAGCTGAGTTACCCCAGTACAATTATATGTGGCTTAAATCAGTGCTGCCAAGTGCATCCAAGTTGGATTCATTTATTTTGAAAAACTGCAATCGTCCATAGACAGACCGATGGGTGGATGTTTGGTTACGCTATTATTCGGAGCCGGACGTGACGACATGCGGACTGTGATAAAGGAATACTGCTTTCACACCCTGCACGAGTTTGTTGGGTATACTTCAGTCTTGTCACATTTTAACTTTTTGTTTAGCCTCCCATTCAGCCATGGAAACACGCTGCATGATCATGATAAAGTGATCTCTCACCAATGCTGGCGTGCCAGTGATTAACCCTCCGTTGTTTCCCAATCTCATACACATTAATGTTCCTCACGATCTGCTGACACCATCTCAACATTCAAGAACCAGATGAAGATACATCTGTTCCACGAGCACTTAAAGGGTCAGTTCACCCAAAAATGAATGATTTACTCACCCTCAAGCCATCCGAGGCGTATATGACTTTCTTCTTTCAGCCAAACACAATCAGAGTTATATTAAAAAATATCCTGGCTCTTCCATGTTTTATAATGGGATTGAATGTTATCTTAGATTGCGAAGCCCAAAAAGTGCATCCATCCATCAAAACAGTAATCCATACGGATCCAGGGGTTTAATAAAGGCCTTCTGAAGTGAAAAGATGCATTATTGTAAAACAAATAAACATATGTATAACTTTACAAACTTTAATCACTGGCTTCTGGTAACGGCCGTCCGTGCATTAACAAGAGAGTCGAGTTCCGGCGTATGACGCAGGCGTAGCGTAAGCACTGGTGAGAAGTGACGAATCAAGGAGAGGGCTTTCAGCTCAGCTGAATTTAGCGGCTCAAACGGGGCTTTCCGAAGGCCCAGGAGGACCGTGGAGAGATCCCATGAGGGGAAGAAGCATGGACTGGGAGGATTCAGCCTTCGGGTGCCTCTGAGGAACATGATGATCAGGTCGTGTTTCCTTAGAGATTTGCCATCCACTACGTCTTGGTGTGCGGCAATAGCGGTTACATACACCTTCAAGGTGGATGGGGACAGCTGCCCCTCCAACCTCTCCTGCAGGAAGGAAAGCACTGACCCGACTGCGCACCTCTGGGGGTCTTCACTTCGGGAAGAACACCAGTTCGCGAACAGGCGCCACATCAGGTGGTCGGCCACTTAGGTCTTCCTTGTACTGATACACCTGGCCATCGAAAGCAAACTTTAGGAAGGGTCTGTGTCAAGATAGAATCGAGATGTTAAAGTACGCATCCTTCATGTCTACCGCCACAAACCAATCTTGATACCGGACGGGAGTCATGAGTGGCACCCCAAACCCAGGAACCAATCATCGAGTGGCGAGCGCTCAAGGGAGTCTGGAGGGTTCCAGTCCAACCTGATACTCATGGCGGCCCGGGCAAGCATGGCGGTCTGCACTGCATCGGCCTCAGACCGACATCGCCAGTGTGATCTCTGACTCATCCAGCTCGTGAGCCCCGAAGGAGACGCCAAGCTGGCCGTGAGGTGAGCTGGTCTCATTTTGGAACCGGACGGGGGCAAACGAGCGTGCTGGGGAATGGGAGGTCCGCAGGGAATTACGTGGCAAAACCACACCCATTGAACTCCCCAATTCGCCTCCAGCGTCAGCCAGGCCGGCCTCATACCAGTGGGTAGAAGGCGCAGCGTGGGGGGCGGCTGTAGTGGCTTTCCCCTGTTTGAAGAAGAATGTTGCCATGGTCATATTCTCACAATGAGAACCTGAGCCATCCACAAAAGAGTGTGATCGCTGCCCAGACACATGACGCAGCCCCTGTGGCCATCGGAGGCAGAGAGATAATAATCGCACCCAGGAATTACACAAGGATTGAAAGACATCTTTAAAAATACGTGTCTTTAAAAAGATGTTCAACGTCAATGTGTGTGCTCTTTTAAGAAATATATTCTTTTATCAGAAAATATCATCTTTAGTAGCACTGGAATGCAACGTATATCCAACAGCATACGCTTCTGTAAAGGTGAATGGACAGTTGTGGAATTCAGCTCGCTGATAGTACAACCTCTCGGTTCAGAAGAAATTGTTTTTATGAATCCTGCATTCCAGCTCCCTTTTATACCCATATGTCCGGGGGAGTGTTGATTCTTTAAAGCATGACAAACAATGTTAGATTCACCAACCCTACCAGAAAACATATCCAAGCAGTATAGCAGGTAAACAACTTTGCCAAACAGTAAAAAACAGTTAAATCCATTAGGAGACTGATTTCACTGCTGTCCTGACTCCTGAAACCATGACTGGACAGTTGCTGCACTCGCTTCTCACAACACTTACGGATATGACATAAACACGCAAGAATGAATGACGTATGTCTGTGATTTTGCGCCAACGGCTTAAAATAAAAATCATTAATGTAGACTTACCGTAGTGAATCAGGGTAAGACAAGGACAGTGTATTGAACATAGATTTTTTTTTTGATGTACTCACTCAATAATGAACTTTTGTTAATTGTAACCATAAAAATCTTACATAGTACTGCTTTAAGCATAAGTTTGAATGAAATTTGAGAGCTATGATCTACAGCAAATAGTGAGCTCACTAAATGAAGAACTTAAATTGGGTGAACTATTCTTGGAGAGGTTTTCTATGAAAACCAATTCTTGGGGAGTCGAGCTGAATGAGAGTTTATTTGGAGGTAAATAGAAAAGACCTGCTGAACACATCTCGATCTATCTCCTCTTTCCACATTTGAATCACAAACAGCACTGTTAGACCCAGTTATCCTTTTACTCATTTGATTAAATTGTCCGTGGTCCACAGACAACAACTGATTAAAAGAATCCTCCCTATTGCATTTAGACCCCAGTTCCATTAACATCAGTGCCCCTGAGCCTTAATCATCATTTACGACAACTGATGAAGTTCCCATACATCCAGCAAAGAGAAGTCTTCGACGTCCAAATTATAGACAGGTAAGGGGCACTTTAAATTGACTTAGAATTTACACAGGTCGCAACAGTAATTGAGCAACAATGGTGGTGGAGCCATTGAGGGGGGACAAGCTCGTCCCTTGAGGGATTTCTTTGATTTGCATATAAATGGGTGGGTAAACGCACGCCATTATCAGCCCGTCTGACTGGCTGAGAGAAGAGGGTAATGAGCATCTGCCCCTTTTCACTTAGAATGGCAGAATATGTTCCATTTCAATGCAAAAAACACACATGAGAATAGATGGTAAAGAAATCATTTCGGACCCTTACATGCAACGCATGCTAAACCCCTCAAAAACACACCCCAAAGACAAATGACAAAAACATAATAATCATTGTCACCGATGTGACCATGCTAGTGTCAGCTAAGACAGCTAATCGAGATCCAGATCATATTTCTCACTGTTTACATACAGTATATGCATTAACAGGAAACTGGGCCTGACAGAGTAAGCATTTATTTTATGGTCGTACGCTTCTGTCTTTCCACAGGAAAATCATGTAACAATCTGTAATTCTGAAAGCTAGAGGGCTAAGTGGGAGGAAACGGCTTACTTTAGAGAAGCTATTCCAAGACTGTTGCTCTTTGTGTAACTGTCATTTTGTGCCTATGAGTCACAGCCTTATAAAGTCATTACACAGGCCTCGATGTATGAAACTAACTTGTTCTTTATGCAAAAGACCATGGCCACGTGGCAATCTGTTAGGCCAGTATATGTGTGTGCAATTTTTATTAAGGCTACAGAGGAAAAGAGAGCTTAAATGAACTGTTCCCCAACACACACACACTAGAGGATTTACAGATAAGTCAGCTAGTTCTGCCACTCGTGGACGGGTTTGGTCTTGATCACATGACTTCTGTTGCTCTTGTTCGAGCATGGTGACTGCAGGAGTAAAGATCTTTTGTCCAGAAACTGTGCAGTACAGCTGCACTCAAATCAGTTTTTGTTTTTTTGCTGCTTGTTCAATTTCATTTCTACAAAATTTTAAATTTCTTCAATTTGTAAAATGGACGTTTTCTTAATCCAAGTTGATACGACATGAATACTTTTTGTGGTCTTAATGTAGCATTGATCAAAACTGGGCAGGTGATTTTATTTCCCAGCATGCTTTGCATGGGACTCGATAGTTTTGTGTCAGGTGTTTCAGGTGCAAGGAATGATGGGCCAGGTGTGCAACAGTCTTGATCTTTATGGAGCTTCACAGAGTGCAGAAGAGGAACTAAACTTCCTGTATCGCCAGAGCCCAGTACAGCTATGTGTGCCCAGAGCCTTAAAGACTTCCTGCTTGGGAGTTCTCTACTTATTTATCTAGTTTCTAACATTGTGTTATGCCAACTATGCAAGCACAGAGAGTGGAAAGATACAGTTTCAGACGATATGGCAAAGCTGTCACTGTTGCATACATCAATACAGAGAGTAAATGTAAAAATGTGTTTTTGTGCAAAATGAATCTAAGGGGGGATTTTCTTTTCGTGCTTAATAAAAATTGTTATGTTGATATTTAGAAGAGGTTCTGTTTTGTTGAAACTTGAGCTAACAACGAGGACAGGTTGAATGTTGCACAAATGCTGTGTTAATCATAGCATAGTTATTAAACTACACTGTATATTGCATCCAATCAGCATGTATTTAGCATGCTAATATTCACTTTCACTAGTTAGTACATAAAGAAATAAAAGTTACATTAGAGTTACATTGACGTGTCTAATTTTGTTGGGTTTACCTAATTCAACAAGGTTCTTTCAACACAAAGTGTTTGTGTTGAGATTACATAGTAACTTTTAAGTTAAGAAAACTCATTTCAAACACGTGGAACCACTGTCCAAAATTGAATCAAGTTCAGCCAAAGAGCACATTTTGTTTTTGAGAGTGCGCTATATTCCAACATAATCGTTATGATCACAAAACTCTGGCCTGTTAATAGTTCCTAGAATATCAAAATCCACAAAAGGAGGAAGATCCTTTTCATATTTGTCTCCTAAACTATGGAATAGTCTCCCTAACACAGTTCGAGATGCAGACACACTCAATCAGTTTAAGTCTAGACTAAAGACTATTTATCCAGACATACACCTCATTTATCCTCCAACACACAATTAGGCTGCTTTAGTTGGGTCTGCCGGAACCAGAAACCAGAAACATTGATCATGATTTATAAATGTGTAATAAAGTTAATGGCATCTATGCATATATAATTTTATTTGTTTCCCTGTCTCAACCTCGGGACTCCTATCCTGAGGTCACCAGAACCGGCTGGATCCAGCACCATTCCTGCTTCGTGTTGGACTTCACTTCTATGTGTCGCTGAACGAGGATGAACTGATGCCATCTCCAACTATAAGACATGGGATACTTCATATGCCATTGCCTGAACCTTGGACTTAGGATGGACCCCACCGAAATGAGTGCATACTAATAGTAATGGATAAATCTAGTATGAACAGTATGATAGTTCAGTATGGCCATTCCAAACATACCCCATATACTTTGTCAACACCTCATTCTTCCCACCATAGCAGGAATGAGTACATGGGTTAGGGGAGCGAAATCTGCTCACACATTCGTTGATGTCAATGAGAGTGGACAAGAAGACACAGCTTTTTCATTTGAACATAATCAGAGCACACCTTCACAGTAGTGCAGCTTTGCAAGGTGTCATTTCCATTCCAGGATCTGTACTTACATGACATGAATATGATTGACAGATCGTAATACTCGTCCCATCATCCAACACAGCATTATTATCTTCATCCATGTCATTATTAACATTATCATCATTAACATAATTATGATAGTTATAAATGACTTCAGTCCCAGTGCAAGAGATGTTATGAGAAGATTAAATGGAGATGAAGGAAAATGAGGACATCTGTTGTTATTATAATATATCATTTACTACATTTGATATCCGAATTGAATTACCGGAGAGAAATCAACATGACAGTGGAACGGAGTTTCACTAGATCCCCCACACCCTCCCTCCCTCTTTCCATTTCATTTTTTCTCACTCTGAGTCTACCGAGAGGGATTGTACGCATTACAAAGTGTGAATTAGGACAGAAGTAGTACTGACACACACACACACACACACATACACACGTTAGTGCGGACACTCCATAGGCATGATTTTTATACTGTACAAACTATAGATTCTATCTACTAATCCTAACCCTAAACCTAACCTGCACAAAACACTTTCTGCATTTTATGTTCAAAAACATTAAAAAAAAACGTAGTTTTTTGATTACGCACGCCCGGTCCCGTATTAGGCTAATTAAGCCATCAAGAGGGATAAAGGCCACTCGCGGACGCGATGCGGGAGAGAGAGATTCACGGACATGTCCGTTGTCTTATGTGTTTGTCTTTTGAGTTTTACATTAAACCTATTGTTTTATATGTTAAGCCGGTTTCTCGCCTCTTCCTTGCCCATGAACTTGATCTGCTTTACAGTATGTTTTTTAAGCGATTTGAATTATGGGGGCACTAGAAATGTCCTCATAAACCACATTTATAGCATAATACCATGTAATTAGCCTAAAACAATTTCCTCATAAACCATCCAAACCCACCCACACACACACACACACACACACACACACACACACACGTACACAAACACACACACACACACACACACGTACACAAACACAAACACACACACACTCACACACACACACACACACACACTCACACACACACACACACACACAAACACACACACACACACTCACACACACACTCACACACACACACACACACAAACACACACACACAAACACACACACATACATACACACACACACACACGTACACAAACACACACACACAAACACACACACACACACGTACACAAACACACACACACATACACAAACACACACACACACTCACACACACACACAAACACACACACTCACACACACACACACACACACACACAAACACAAACACACACACACATACACACACACACTCACACACACACACAAACACACACACACACACACACACACAAACACACAGTTTCTCTTTAAGGGATAGTCTAAAACAAACCTGATGCACCTTATACATCATCTTCTGTAGTTTCACACAATATTTGGTTTAAAATCTAGTTATCTTTAAATTGAACTTCACCAAACAGAATTGCGAACCGTTTTCAAACAGGTACCAGAAAACTCCCCCATCTTTCATTGGTTGTACAAACAGACTGTCCTGCTCCAAACTCACACAACATAGTGCGTCAGCTCACCGGGAAAATGCCCAGTATGCCAGAATACCAGTCCAGCCCTGCACACGACTCATACAGACTACTTATATCTGGTACTTGACAGCCAACGGCTAATATCCATTTATATATCTATCTATCTATATATATATACAGTATATTGATGCAAAGGTTCCTTTTAGTAGTTTCCAGTTGAGTATCAGTGAAATAAAAGAGTGACTGTCACAGTATGTGCTACTGGAGTGCACAATTATGCAATAAACATTCAGTCCTATTGCCCATCTCTTATCGTGCATCATTCAGTTGATAAGAAACAATATCAAGACATGATTCAAGGCTGTTGAGTGATGTATAGTCAGACAAAACCAACTGATGCCAGAGAGCAAAATGCTGCTTGGCTGGCTGGAACAAATGCAGAATTGTCAGATATAATATGAGCAAATTTGTTTTGACACCAGAACCAAAGACAACGGCTAGTAATGTACGCCAGTTCATGAGAGTGACAAAAAGATAGAACATGATTTTACTATATTTCGCATTTGCTTTTAAGTCTCCACACACCAGAAATTGCAGCATTTGTTTTAGTTTCTCAGTTTTATCCCTTGAAAAACACTGTGGAATGCATTACCCAGAAGTGACGCTTATCTGTTTCTCCCCCTCTGAGTGGATGTGCTTTACTGGATTTTAGCATACATAAGACATCATCATCATCATCATCATCATCATCATCTCATTGCTCTGTCACACATTAAATCTTGCTACATGTGAAAACAGTTGCATTAAGCATGTTGCTTAGCATCAGTTAAAAGCTCGTCTGCTTTTGACTCATTTTATTTAGTAAGAAAATTATGATTTGTAATTTTTTCTCCCTTAAACCTTTTTGAGTAAATGTGGAAGATCATAGCTGCAACTCTGTAACACTCTACAATGAAGTTTGTAATAGAACATGAACAAAAACAATATCGTTTTTACAGCATTAATTAATCTTGGTAACTGTTCATTTAGACATGTGCATTTTTAAACTATTGCTAGTTCATAGTTTATAATGCACTTACTAATGTTAATAAACATTTAATGTTCAAGATTTATTAGTATTGTATTTATATCCCTATATATCAATATACAGGAAGAGTATACAGGCTGTAAGAGTATTGTTCATTGTCAGTTGATGTTAACTAATGGAACCTTATTCACAGATTGACAGTTTTAGCATGTGGATATATTATCTTCTGCCTTTGATGATCAAGTATGCAGCGTTGCATTGCTCATGGTTTTACCATAACCCCGGTGCCTGCATCACCACTTACTATTTTAGAGGTCATGGTTAAACAGACAATAATCCCGAACAGCCTTTCTGCATGGCTTGCCTCTAACGAGAAGTGGTGTGACTCACAGAACATATAAATCACATTAACCACAGTGCCACCTTCAATTGCCTGACCATAAATCAGGGGCGTTCATGTATGCACGTGCCACCAGCTATGCATGACTGTGTGTGCATGTTTTAGCTGTGATTTAAAGCAGCAGGTTCATAAAGAAAAATGTTATACAATGACATGCGGCTTCAGATCAACTGCTTTCATTTCTTTTAAGAAATAGATGTGTAATAAAGTTCCTTATTTACTATTCTTTTGGCCCTGATGTGTAAAGGTCTGACTGATTGCTATATTGATCAGTGGGTGGAACATTCGTTTGCTTAATCAATGATAGATAGGTAGGTAGGTAGGTAGGTTGGGTGGGGCTGGCTGGCAGGCAGGCAGGCAGGCTGGTTGATTGGTTGGTTGGTAGGTAGGTGGGTGGGTGGGTTTGGGTAGGTTGGTTGGCTGGCTGGCTGGCTGGCAGGCAGGCAGGTAGGTAGGTTGGTTGGTAGGTAGGTGGGTAGGTTGGTGGGTTGGTTGGTTGGTTGGTTGGTAGGTAGGTAGGTAGGTAGGTATGTAGGTAGGTAGGTAGGTAGGTGGGTGGGTGGGTGGGTGGGTTGGTTGGTAGGTGGGTGGGTTAGGTTGGTTGGTTGGTTGGTTGGTAGGTAGGTGGGTGGGTGGGTTGGTTGGTTGGTAGGTGGGTTGGTGGGAGGGTAGGTGGGTGTGTGGGTGGGTGGGTTGGTTGTTTGGTTGGTTGGTAGGTAGGTTGGTGGGTGTGTAGGTGTGTGTGTTGGTTGTTTGGTTGGTTGGTAGGTAGGTTGGTGGGTGGATAGGTGGGTGTGTGGGTTGGTTGGTTGGTTGGTTGGTAGGTAGGTTGGTGGGTGGGTAGGTGGGTGTGTGGGGTGGTTGTTTGGTTGGTAGGTAGGTAGGTTGGTTGGTTGGTTGGTACGTAGGTAGGTTGGTGGGTGGGTGGGTAGGTGGGTGGGTTGGTTGGTGGGTGGGTGGGTGGGTGGATAGGTTGGTTGGTTGGTTGGTTGGTTGGTAGGTAGGTAGGTAGGTTGGTGGGTGGGTGGGTAGGTGGGTGGGTTGGTTGGTGTGTGGGTGGGTTGGTTGGTTGGTTGGTTGGTTGGTTGGTAGGTAGGTGGGTGGGTGGGTTTGGGTAGGTTGGTTGGCTGGCTAGCTGGCTGGCAGGCAGGCAGGTAGGTAGGTTGGTTGGTAGGTAGGTGGGTAGGTTGGTGGGTGGGTGGGTTGGTTGGTTGGTTGGTTGGTTGGTTGGTAGGTAGGTAGGTAGGTAGGTAGGTGGGTGGGTTAGGTTGGTTGGTTGGTTGGTTGGTTGGTAGGTAGGTGGGTGGGTGGGTTGGTTGGTTGGTTGGTAGGTAGGTTGGTGGGTGGGTAGGTGGGTGTGTGGGTGGGTGGGTGGGTCGGTTGTTTGGTTGGTTGGTTGGTTGGTAGGTAGGCAGGTGGGTGGGTGGGTGGGTGGGTGGTTTGGTTGGTTGGTAGGTGGGTGGGTTAGGTTGGTTGGTTGGTTGGTTGGTAGGTAGGTGGGTGGTTGGGTTGGTTGGTTGGTTGGTTGGTACGTAGGTTGGTGGGTGGGTGGGTGGGTCGGTTGTTTGGTTGGTTGGTTGGTTGGTAGGTAGGTTGGTGGGTGTGTAGGTGTGTGTGTTGGTTGTTTGGTTGGTTGGTAGGTAGGTTGGTGGGTGGATAGGTGGGTGTGTGGGTTGGTTGTTTGGTTGGTTGGTAGGTAGGTTGGTGGGTGGGTAGGTGGGTGTGTGGGGTGGTTGTTTGGTTGGTAGGTAGGTAGGTTGGTGGGTGGGTGGGTGGGTGGGTAGGTTGGTTGGTTGGTTGGTTGGTTGGTTGGTAGGTAGGTAGGTAGGTTGGTGGGTGGGTTGGTTGGTTGAACTTGAGAGATATAAACCATAGTCATGGCCAGTATATCTAAAGTGCTTGTAAAAGTTAATAGAAGTCGGTTGAAGTCTTAGAAACACCAATGGTGTATGTTGTAATTTGAAATCAAACTCTTATTTTCCCCTTTTAATTAACAAAGTTTTTCCAGTAAAGAATGCACTTTTCAGAAATGTAGTTGTATCCCTCCTAGTTATGATGTTTCTATTTAATGTTAATTTGACTCCAGCAAAAACAATTTGTAGAAAAATACAATAAATTAACCAAACAGAATATGATAGTTAAATGAACAGTGAGTTTAATTAACGATTTTGTGATACTTTAATTTAGCTTAAGCTTGTTTGAAATATTAGGCAGCAAATTAAGACATTTGTGAGACCGTACTTAATTATATTTTCAAATGTCTAAATAAATGAAAGTAATTACAGTATTCACTGATAAATATTCAGCCTACTAAGGACAGAAAGATTGTGTAATCAACTAATAAGCATTTGATTTCTATTTTTCAGTTCAGTCAGTTGTTTTTCTTTTCTCTGTCAATGGCGGCCTAATAAATACATTTTAAAGATCTTACATGAAATGCCAATGTATTCAGTAATTTTAATGAGAGTTTCTGTATTCAGAAATGAACTCATTACATTCGAAACAGTATGACCTCATGGGAATTCTATAACTGAGACAATTGGTCTCTATTCTGTATAGTCTCCATATCCATTTAATCTTTTCTTTGACTCTTTCTGTCTTTCAAACACAGCAAGTATGAGTTGGCAAGAGGTATTAAAACAATTAGCATTGCTCTGCGGGCAGCTGCTGCTTTCAGAGAGATTCAGTGGAGATATCGGCTCTGACATCAAAAGCATGAGTCTATTGCTTCCTCTCAACATGAGCACCATTCTACTGACTCACATAATTGCAAACTGACATCAATTAGACCTTAATGAGGGATGACAGATTAGTTCCAAACAGAGAAAATATGAAATGTGACCTTTTAAGCACTAATAACACATTTGCCATTGTTGTAGTAGAAATAGATTGGACACTAGCACAATTTGTGTTTTGAGGGTATAATATTGACAGTGTAGTAAACGCTGTCAGCATCTAGTGAGTGTTTCATGCATCACAATAGTTATCACATCACTTTACAAGAGATTAACAGATTGCTGTTCATGTTTCTAATATATATTGCTATGTTCGTGATAGCATGCTACCATATGAATTTACTATTCTGCACTGTGTAGAATATGTGTTTTCTGCATGCACCAAATGATCTACTACATTTGCCAAAATATGCAGTACACAATCAGAGCACACTATGCACAATGCTGAAAACCACAATGCAACATGTTTGACTTGAACTTCCGTTTCAATTAACCTTAAGTAATACTGCTGAATAAAGCATGCCTTGTTATGAGGTCATGTGAATACTACTCATTGAAAGAGTAGAAAGAGGAGGGGAGGGGTAACAAGCTTAATGAATAGTCAGTTTCCTGTTCAGAGGGTGTTT
This sequence comes from Moxostoma hubbsi, assembly GCA_032164185.1. Lineage (NCBI taxonomy): Eukaryota > Metazoa > Chordata > Actinopteri > Cypriniformes > Catostomidae > Moxostoma > Moxostoma hubbsi. Next base: position 703,085 of record JAVLUX010000047.1, on the reverse strand, counting down.
TGTTCCCTCATCATGTCCCAACAGCAGCAGCTGCAAGCTTGTGATAGAAAAACCGAAGCAGAAAACATCTCCCAAGAGCAGGGGTGGAAAGTACTGGAATAAATATACCTAATTACTGTATTTAAGTATTACTTGGGGGGATTTGTACCTTACTCGAGTGCAATTTAATTGTACTACTTTTACTTAATTACATTTCCAAAGAAAATTTAGTAACACTTTATTTTAGGGATCAGAAATTAGACTGTAATTAATGATTAATAATTGGACTTGTAAGGGACTAGTTACAGACTTGTTTATAAGGTATTTATTAGGCTTTTGTTCGCTCATTTCTTACCCTTGCCTAATAGCCTCTTTACATTTGCTTTTTCCTAACAGTTAACTTATTAGTTAAAAACCAAAGATACCAATAGCTTGCAAGGTGCAAAATATATCCACAAAGTGGTGCATCACCGCAGCATGTTTATTGTTTAATTCGAGTTCAACAGACACCCTACACCAACCCCTAAACCTAACCCTAAACTTCTGCGCTTGGCTTTCCAAAACTTGTGAGTAGAGTTTCATGTAAATCAGGGGGTGTTTTGCATCCCTATTGGTCCACTAGTTCACACCCCTGCCCAGGAGGATGTGCTCTGACAACAACATGACATAACTACGAACAGGTTTAACGTATTAGTTGATAATAACAATAGCTTTAATTATTACAACACATTAAAGATGTAATATTGTGCATAATATTGAGTTTAACGCCCACTGGCTGTATCCTCATCAAAACGGCACATATGTGGCAATGCGTCTGAAGTGCGCTGTTTACCTGAAGTCAATTCAAACATAATCTGGCCTGTAGCATGCATGTTCATGGCATCAGTTGCCATGGGTACATTTAGCCCATTTTTTGGAACCGAACTGAGGTTACCAGCAAACTCTGAGTTAGATGTGAAACCCCCCCGGGCCAGACACGGTGATTCTGTTGATATTGGTAGGTGTTATACAGTGACAGGAATTACTCTGGCTTCTTCAACTGCTGAGGGAACTTCTTGCCGAAGATTAGACAAAGCCTGTTTGAAGGGAACAGCATGTGTGTTAGATCCAGTTCATTTGTTACCATTTCTCTCCATCAGATTTCCTCTGATATTGAAAGTCAGTGAACATTTGTCATGATAACTCTTCAAACTGCCAAGAGTCAGATGCAGGGGACGTGCAGGAGACTACGTGATGTTGAGAAATGAGTACTGATATTCTTAATTGTGTCTTTTTAAATGCCCATTCTGACAAATTCAACAAGTATTATCAGATCAAGCAAAGGGGATGGAAACTACTCTTTCTTAACAGTGTCTTGTTTTTAAAAATATATTAGCATTGTCAAAATATGTTGATTTAGTGTCATTAATAATATAACAAATAATACATTCAAACAATTAAAGCAATGCATCGTGCCTCCTTTACCTGTACATAAATTGTAAAAATCTTCAAGTACACCACCTTCAATTAAAGAGACTGAAGAACCCCTTCAGGTGGCATTTATAAGCCTCACTCAAATATATTCTACTGCATGCCACATTTGTCCAGACTCACAACCATCTCAATCAGGATGCAATGAAGAGCCAACAGATACAGGGTTTCTCCTAACACTAACTATGTATTTCCTTGAAACTAATCAAAGCTTTTGGTGAGCAGTTAAATTCAGTGGCCATGAGAAATATCGGAACATCTGTGTGAACATCATTGCATTTGATCACTGTTTCTGAATACTGGTCCTGTCACTATTTTCAACCTAAAAAACGTATCCAGATACCTTTTGGAGCTTCTGCATGTGGTAAAACCAGAAATAACCCTCATAGCATGCCGCTAAATTGAAAGTGGAGAGACACTGAGTGTGATTGTGTGTATGAAATGAAGGATGATACTGCAGAAACATCCTCCCTCAGGCTGTGTAAGTCACAGCATACACACTGCTGGCGGCAGATCACAGGGACAGACTGATATACTGTTGTGACATACTTTAAAAGGCACACACTCCAAGCAGAGTGCAATACCACAGACACACACACACACACACTATAAACACACACTATATACACACACACACACACACACACACTATACACATACACACACTCCAAGCAGAGTGCAATACCACAGACACACACACACACACACACTATATACACACACTATATACACACACACACACACACACACACACACTATACACATACACACACTCTATACACACTCACTATACACACACACTCACTATACACACACACACATACACACGTGTGTGAATGGTGTATATTTTAAGTCTATGGGAATCAAAAAGTGAATAAAAAAAATAAAAATAGACAGCACACCTAAATCCTCATTTAGAAGTTACGTGATATAAGTTTGAATGGATTCTGCACATTAAACTTCTGGATCAATGACAGACATTTGAGAACACATTTGTAACATGTAAGTCACAAGTAACATATGCGTGTACTGTCTTTGTGACACAAGTAACATATGCGTGTACTGTCTTTGTGACACAAGTAACATATGCGTGTACTGTCGTTGTGACATGAATATAAATATTTGAACTGTGTTTATGAGGCTTTAATTATCTTATTATTAGCCCAAACAACACCCCCTTCTCCAGCTCACCCACAGCTGTCCATGTATGAATCATTAATTAATGTGTTTGGAAGTAAACAGACAGAGAGGTAAACAATACACCCCAAGTAATGACGGAGTGTCCGTGAGTTAAAGAGCAACATGTTCAGATTGGACACAGCAGAAGCAGCCGCAGGAGACAGCTAATGGCTTTTAAATGACTGACAGATGACAGTGTGTGCTCTTTCCTAATTAAATAGAGAAGGCCATCGGATCCAAAAATAACCTTCATAAATTCATCTCTCTCATGTTTTCTGCATTAAAAAGATGACAGGGACAGAAGAATGATAAAACGGGACTAATTTGCAAAGTAGCCAATTAAAGATATTGACCCGTAATACGCTTCCTTCGTTCCTTCATAACAGAACAGCAGGAGGAAGTCTCAAAAGATGCAATGCAATACTTGCATTAGGTAGACCAATGAACAAATGGAAACCACAGAACATGTTGACCTCACAAACAGCAAGCAGTCCAGAGTTCTCCGAGAAGTGGATGTCTTTCATTTAAAGCGGAGATTATAAAAAGGAGTAAAATGGATATGAGTAATGAATGGAACGGGTCGGGGTCTGCCAATCCACTCAGAAATGGGGTGACAGCAGAAAAGTTATTTACAACAAGGTCATGTAACATTATACGAGATTCAGTGAATTCAGTTGAAATGTTTTCATCATTCACAAAGTTTTACACGAGGAATCATTTTGTGTTTGTGGCTAATTTGATCATGCTTTCATTCATCAGTGCAGGACTCTCAGCTCCATACCACAGGAATGTTATTACACGGCTGTCTGGAATACTGGATTCTGATTGGTCAATGGCACCATCTAACGGTCTGATATTGCTCTGTACAACCGCACATCCACATATCAGGCAGCTCTGAGTCTCCTCCTTTAATGCCTAATGAGGTTGGAGAACACCTGGCAAGTGATCTGAGACCATTTCTACAGAATCTCTCCAGATACTTCTAATTCTGAGGTTCACGCTGGTGGACTCTCTTCAGTTCGCCCCACAGGTGTTCTATGGGGTGCAGGTCAGGGCACTGGGATGGCCATGGCAGAACCTTGATTTTGTGGTCAGTGATTTCTGTGTTGATTTTGATGTTTGTTTGGGATCATTGTCCTGCTGGAAGATCCAACCATGGTCCATTGTAAGCTTTCTGGCAGAGGCTGTCAGGTTTATATTTAGGATCTGCTGGTATATGATAGAGTCCATGATGCCATGTATCCGAACAAGATGTCCAGGACCTCTGGCATATAAACAGCCCCACAACATGTGTGTGCATTGGGTACTTCTTCATCTCTGTGTGTGCCAAACACCTCTCTGGTGTTTGCGGCCAAAAATCACTTTTCTTGTTTCATCTGACCACATAACCTGGTCGCATTTGAAGTTCCAGTAGTGTCTGGCAAACTAAAGACACTTGAGTACGTTGTTGGATGAGAGCAGAGGCTTTTAATCTTGAAACCCTCCCAAACAACTTGATGTAGGTGATGTCTGATATTTTTTTAAGACTTTCTGACTCCAAGACCCAACAAATTTCTGCAATTCTCCAGCTGTGATCCTTGGAGATCCTTTGGACATCCTCCTCATGTGTGTGGAGACGATAAAGACACACGTCCTCTTCCAGGCCGATTCTCAACATCTCCAGTTGATTTAAACTTCTCAATTATTGCCCTGATGGTGGAAATGGGTATTTTCAATGCTTTGGCTATTTTCTTATTGCCACTTCCCATTTTGTGAAGCTCAACCACCTTTTCCTGCACATCAGAACTTTATTCTTGAGTCTAACCTGCTGTGATGGATGATTAAGGGGATTTGGCCTGTGTGTTACCTCATATTTATACCCCTGTGAAACAGGAAGTCATGGCTGAACAATTTCATGTTGCACTATAAAAAGTAACATATGAATGGGCACATACTTCAGATATATTTCACTCATTAGACTTTCTAGGGGTGCCAATAATTATGGACAATGTGTTTTGGAGAAAAATATGTATTTAATAATGAGATATTTCCCCTCTTTCAAATTTTTTACTTCAGTTAAAGGTTATATTTTTGTGAATTGTTTGAATGAAAGATGAAAAGGATAAACAATAAAGACATTTTTCACAGCCATCTTTGCTCATATTTACCAAAGGTGCCAATATTTTTGGCCGCCACTGTACAGTCAGCTGGTTATTGCACAATAACCCCCTTCAGGGTGATACGAGACCCCTGATCACCCTGTCAGGGTTTACTGAGCCAATCTGAGATATGCTGTTGATTCCCACAGGAAATATTTGGCTTATCCCTCAGTTTTGATATGTGATTTTATTAAAAAAATTTAAGAATCAAATTTTGCCCAACCGGAGGGTTGTTGGTGGCGCACATTTATGTTTAATGAAATTCGAACAGCTTAATATTTTAGGGCTGAGAGCAATGTAAATGTTTACCCTACAGTCCAAATGGCAGGCGAATATTTTAAAAAGTAATTTAGGGGCAACTATATAACGGTCCAACCAAGCCAAATATTGCATCATACATCATCTGAGAAATTGCTTCCCTTAACCACATGAACATCGAGAGTTCATGGCAAACTTGTGGCAAATTGTCTATTGTTGTCAAAGGCTTGCCGGAGGTTCACCATTACCGGTGTAGAGATGCAAACTTCTGGCAAACATCTGCGACAAATGAAAAGCTCATCTGCATGTGAAAATAAGAAAAAAAGAAGCTACATACAAAAGGACAGAAATCCTGTTCTTCCAGTGATTGTCAGTTCCACAAAGAACCGCTTTTTACCAAAGTTTTGACATGTAAACGGCTCCGACTGACAGAGACACATGACTGACTCCATGCAGCTGTAATGTGAAGTGACACCATCACTGCAGGAGTTGTTTCTCTGGCTGTGCGTCAGCACACAACAGTGACACACAACAATCATCTCATCCACAGCTGCACTAACAAAATCACTAGAGACTCTCAAATGTAATTTAATCACACATAAGAGGACATTTCAAACTAATACAGTCATTGCAAAATCAAGCAAAATTGTTAACCATTCTGGACAAAATATACGGAGTGAAATGTAAAATAAAAGCAGGATTCTAGTTGATGGAACACATCAACAGTTTTATTCAGATTCGATACAATACACGGGAATTGTTGAAAAAGCTTTCACTGATGTTGTTGCTCTCTTTCACACACACTCTCACACACACACACACAGACACACACTCTCACACACAGACACACACTCTCTTTCACACACACACACACACACACACACTCTCTCACACACACACACTCTCTCTCACACACACACACACACACACACACACACACAGACACTCTCTCTCACACACACACACACACACACACACACAGACACTCTCTCTCACACACACGCACACACGCACGCACACACACACGCACACGCACACACACACTCACACTCTCTCTCACACACACGCACACACGCACACACACACACACACAGACACACACTCATTAATAAGGAGATTAAAGACTTCACACTTTGGGTTTTTTATTGCTGTAAAAAGTCTAACAAAACTGAAAAACTTAGAGAAGAAAATGATTATCTTTGATGTGAAAGGAAAGCAAACACACTAAACAAACTTCTCTCATCACAACAATACATTTAATATCAATTCAAGATTGATTTTTCTTCCTTACTGCAAGTCTTGCTAAATACTGTTGAGAAGTGGAGACCTTGAAAAAGCAGCAGAATCTAGGAGATGTGTGAAAGTCTCTAGCTTTGAGCAAAACAAAACCTCAAAAGAGCCAAAGTGAGTCTGTCACTTTACAAGAAAGAAACGCTTTCGCCATCATTCAAATGCCAATCACGTCTGAAGCCTCAGGACCCTTGTGGTTGGAGTTTTCTTTTGAGTGAAACTGTCACAGAGGTCACCACAACAACACTGTCATTGGCTTAGAAGTCTCTGAATGTGGCGAGACTGCTAAACAAAAGCCCATTAAAAGGAAAGGTAGTGGTGTGAGCATGTCTGTCAATGTGTAAGATACTCTTCTTGATACTTTGCTGCATTGGCACCGGAGTATGTATACGGTTTGTGAATATGGCAAAAGTTCTTGTCACAGATGGGTGAGAGAGGAGAACATTCAACGTTAAAACACCACATTTCTCAGCTCTGGCATGATGCACAACACTGTATGAGATAAAGTGTGCAAAGGAAACTCATGAAATCTACATCCTGTGAGAAACGGTTTATGGGGAGATACAGAAAGAAAGAAACGGTGTGATGCAGACAGTTGAGCTGTCAAGTGATCTACTCAGAAGTACATGTCCTGGAAGAGGTTCTGGCCCATCTCAATGTACGCCTCTTTCTCTTGAGCGCTCATCTTTTCCACTAGCTCGGGTCTCTGGCTTACTTCCCTGTAAGAGAAAGGTCTTCCCCCAACCATAACGACAGGGTCATCCCCAACCTCCTCAAACTCATCATCGTCATCTTCCTCCTCCACTTCTGCTTGCCTGCCTGGCCGCAGGGCCGTGGCGCTGTGTGCCGAGTGGGCTGGTGCCTGGGGTGGTGAGTCCTCGTCCGATTCGCTGGTATCGCTGTCAGAATCACTTGCGTTAGGCACAGGAATGATTGGTTTGGAGACGACGGCGCCTCTTGGTCCGGCTCCACTCCTCTTCTCGTGAATGAGGAGAGCCAACATCACCTCCTCATTCTCATCCTGTGCGGCTCCTCGTCCAGCCATGCTGTCCTGGGTTACTATGGCATCCTCGCCAGCTGGTGTGGAAAAATTAAGATAAAAAAGCACATCAGGACAAATACTTGCTAAAGTATAAAAATAGGCCATCAGATGTGGTCTTGATTTATAGGGCCCTTAATCTTTGTCTGCTTTTCCACCATCGGGCTGAATGGTGCTCATTTCATACCTGTGCCGTCCCAATCCGGACTCGTTGGTACGGTTATGGTTTCTTTTAAAAAACAGCTTTCACATAAGATACAACATAGCTGTTTTGACTCACCCTGCTTCAGAGCATCTGCCTCGTTGTACGCCCCCTGCACGGTGCTTTCCGTCAGCCATACGGGCCTCTCTTTGGGGGCTTTGCCCTCAGCTGTCTGGCCAAGCTGAGGCTCCTGGTCTTCCATGTTGATGACCACATTCTGTGTGTAAAGGTCATACGACGAGCCCTTGGTTTTCCACATTTCCCGACCAGGTGCCCCTGCAGCAGCTCCTGCAGCTGCCTGAGCAGCCCGCTCTCGACTGTGGACAACAGCAAAGGTGGATCTGTGTTACTGAAAGGGTAGTGAATGTCTTTTCGTTGAAATGACATAACTGAATTCGATTGGGCAATCTTTGAGACTCCTTTAGCTAGTATCTACTCTCAGTAAAAAAAAAAAACACGATACATGTGACTTGTAAAAATAAGAATCTTGCCGTGTAGGCAGTCCTTAAAGGAAGTCTTCACACTGCTTTTTGTCATATAATGAAAGTGAATAGTGACTGGGCTTTCAAGCTCCAAAAAGGACAAAAACTCCACCTTAAAGAAAAAGTCATCGGAGCGACTCATGCACTAAATTCCAATTGTTCTGAAGCCATTCAAAGACTTTTAAGAATGTCTTTTGTATTCCATGGGAGAAAAAAATAAATATGGTTCTGGTAAGACATTAAAGGGACAATTCACCCAAAAAGGAAAATTCTCATCATTTATTCTTTAGTTTTTAGAAGAAAATCTCAACTCAATGGGCCAATACAGTGCAAGTGAATGGTGACCAGAACTCCAAAAGTTTTAAAAAGGAGATAAAGTCAGCATAAAAGTAATCCAGAAGACAGTAGTTTAATCAATATCTTCTGGAGCGATCCAGTTGGTTTTGGGTGAGAACTGGCCAAAATGTAACTCCTTTTTCACTGTACACCTTGACAGCATCTTGGTGATCATGATTTCAAGCTTGATTACACTTCCTATAGCGCCATCTAGCGCTCTATACAAGTGATAGGAAGTGTAACCGAGCTTGAAATCATGATCGTATAAACCTAAAAATCTTTGTTTGTGTTCAACAGAAGAAAGTAAGTCTGGGATGGCATGAGGGTGAGTAAATGATGAGAGAACTTTCATTTTGGGTGAACTGTCCCTTTAATGTTTCCTGAAACATAACTTACCCTACTGTTCAGATCATTTGAACAAAACTCAACATTACTTGCTTTTCTGACATGTTGAGATCACAAGAAGAAAATGTAAGCAGAGTAACAATGCGTAGTCTCTATGTGCTTATGCATGTTAGGACATATCGTCATCACATTATAGGTCACAATGCTATACAATTCTGTGAACTCCAGCAGTGATAAGTCCACTAATGGAGGGAGGGCGTTCTCACATTTAGCTCCTAAACTCTGGAATAGCCTTCCCGATATTGTTCGAGGCTCAGACTCGCTGTCCCAGTTTAAAACTAGATTAAAGACGCATCTCTTTAACCAAGCATTCACATAATGCAAACTTTTTATACTACTGCTGAATCAGTTATAATGCATTAATATTATGAACATCAGCTATGCTAATTATTTCCCATCTGCTTTTCTGCTGTTATCTCGGGACGCCAGTCCCGAGGTAAATAGCGTTCGTCAGCTCCAGTTTGTATCCAGCCTCTCACGGAGACTTCAGATGCCCCATCACCATGGACTACGATCTTGAAATGGGATACATAGACTAATTATTGCCAACAAAAGCCTTCATCAGCCAAACAAGGACAATTGCATCTAAGTGAACTTCTGGAATTTAATCAAGGATGGACTTCAAAGACACTGGTCACTAATCTTGCAGTTCAAACACAATCACTGTCTAAATACTGACCCTTAGCACTTAATAAGTTTAATAATTTTTTAAATCATGTTTTTTGACTATAAATAATTCTTATTTACATTATTCATGATGTTAGTCAGAGGGGAACTGGCCCCCACAGTGAGTCTGGTTTCTCCCAAGGTTATTTTTCTCCATTAACCATCATCTTTTGGAGTTTTGTGTTCCTTGCCACAGTCGCCTTCGGCTTGCTCACTGGGGTTATTAATACAATTATTATTTAATTATTTTTAAACACGATAAAGAATCATATCTTATCTAATTCCACAACAGGGCTCCAAACAAAAAAAAAAAAAAATCAATTAAGGAGCCAATGGCTCCTACAGGGGGAAAAACAGGCGCCAAATATTTTAAATTTTTTTAACTCCATCCATTCCTTTTCGTCCCGCAGCTCGCTAACAGTGTAGTCTGTGGAGCATTCTTCGCAATTATGTGATCACGTGCATTTTTATGCTTGTTACTGTCACCGTGTTTTCTAACAGTCTCTTTTTTGAAATGGTTAGTTCCTGCAATGAACTCCGTTTTCCCCGCTATTTCTTTGATATAAACTTTTGTAATGTATCTCGGGAAATGTAATGCAAATTTTAAAATCAAAAGGGAGTAAACTTTTACTGTCGCCAATGGCGACCTTGACAGAAATTACACTCGCAAATAAATTTATTTGGTCGTAAATGCGACCTTTTTTAGTCGCAGTTTGGAGCCCTGCACAAGGATGATGATTTATCGACTTTATAGACATTACATCTTTATCGTCTGTTAATGCTGAACTTCTGTAAAGCTGCTTTGAAACGATGTGTGTTGTGAAAGGCGCTATACAAATAAAATTGACTTGACTTGACTTGACTTGATAAAGGACACATAATGTGATAAGGAATTAAGATGACTGGCTGACCTCTGTTTTAGGGCTGGGATTTCAGATGGCTCAGGTTCCAGGAGGTCATGGGACAAGTTGATGTTCTCCGTCTCTCGTAGCAGTACATAGATGGGCTCTATCTGCTCGTTGAAGCGTGCCACCAGAGTGCGGGCATCCTTCTTTGGTACGGCTGATTCATCCTCCTCTACTTCTGTTTGACAGAAGGTACAGCGAAACGTCCCTGCAATTGAGAGGAGAAGTTCTTCATAAATTCTAAATCCATTTAGGTAAAAGGACACATTAACGGCATATAGACTCGAACAGAATTGCCACATTCAGGGCTGGTAGAATTTAACTCTGTGACTTTCACATGATGTTGTCATAGAATGGATCCGAGTCCCTTGGTAACAACAGAGTTCAATGCCTCTAGCTATACGCCGATCAGCCACAACATTAAAACCACCATCCTAATATTGTGTACGTCCCCATGCGCCACCAAAACAGTGCCAACCCGCATCTCAGAACAGCATTCAGAGATGATATTCTTCTCAGCACAATTGTACAGAGTGGATATCTGAGTTACTGTAGACTTTAACCAGTCTGACCATTCTCTGACCTCTCTCCTCAACAAGGGGTTTCCATCTGCAGAACTGCCCCTCACTGGATGTTTTTGGCACCATTCGGAGTAAATTCTAGAAACTGTTGTGTGTGAAAATCCCAGAAATACTCAAACCAGCCCGTCTGGTGCCAACAGTCCAAATCACTGAGATCAAATTTTTTATAAATATAATGATGACCCAAAGGGTAACATGGTGTGGTCCAATTACATTTACATCTCAATGCCATCTAGGGAAAGGGACAAATTTACTACTGACAATCTAATATTATTGGGACAGAAAGAGGAAGAACAATCACACATGGACAAACACACACACACACACACACACACACACACACACACAGCTCCAGCATTCACTAGTCATCCTCTGCAAGAGAAGCTGGTCTGGTTTGCCATCTGCTGCTGAAGTTATTTACAGCCTTCTGACAAGAACACACACAGCAGGGCCTGATGTGTGTGTGTGTGTGTGTGTGTGTGTGTGTGTGTGTGTGTGTGTGCTGTGTGTGTGTGTATGTGTGTGTGTGTGTGTGTTGTGCGCTGGCTACTAGCTGAATATAGAATCCATGTATTTATTTGACAAATATGTGCTCAATGAGAGCATTTAATGTGGTCAGTCACAGATTGTCCTCATATGGTTCTGTAACTTTACTTGTGTTTTTATCTAGAACAGTGCTCTTGAAACAGGGTTAAGGTGTGGGTGGGACATGTAAATGGCTAATATTCATCATAATCATGAACAATGATTTGCTGCTTGCTAGTTGGCTGCAGTTGGTATAAGGGAAAAGGGCATACTCATTCTACAGAGCATTTGATTGGACAATAAATGTAGTGCAGCACAAGTCATCAATATTTTTGGTCTATTGTTCCAAAAGAGAAAGTGCATTTTTGTGACAAAAGTGCATGTTGTTTGTGTTAACAAGAACACTAGCATATAGATGGGCTCAAAGCTAGCAGACATGGACTACACGCCTCAAAACTCTTATTTTGACTACATGACATAAATGTAATGTTTTGACACCAGAAACACACACCAGTTTTGTTTTCACACTGAAATATCCCCATGTTTTTCTGCTGAGTACATACTGTAGCAAAATGGCATACGAGTTGGTAGCCTTGAGGTGAATTAAACTAGTAAAAGGTCCACTGCAATTTCCATTTTAAAAGCTTTGTTGGAAAGTTGACAACAAAATCTGTGAAAGCATTCCCTGAAAAACAATCACCTCCAGCTTGGCCCTTTTACTACAAATGTCTCCTCTGCCAATCCACAGATGGAGAGTTAAAAAGAAAACAATTTCACAAGCACAAAGACAGAAGAGAAGGAGAAAGATTGTGTGTGTGTGTGTGTGTGTGTGTGTGTGTGTGTGTGTAATGAATGGCATTAAGGTAAAGGAAAGATAAAGACAGATCTGCACCGCATTTGACACAGCTCCAGAGGAAATATCGACTAGCTCAGAGCGCAGGGAACAATTTTACCGCAACCTCTCAATTAGACAGACTGTCTACCTATCCTCCCTCCCTCTCTTACACAAAAAGACACAACACACACACACACACACACACACACACACACACACACACACAGAAAATGAATGAAAGAGCACAAGAGAGGTGACAGGTTGCATAATAAACATCAGAAATAATGATGAAGTGAGATAAAGAGATGCATTTTCAAACACATGTAAACATCTTGTTGTAAAGGAGTAAGAGTAATAGGGAAACAGGGTATTAAAAAATTACAATCCTTAAAAAAAAAAGACTCAAAAGTGACCATTGGTGTCTCTACATTAGGGGGAGGTGGGCCACCAGATGTAGTGCTGCTGTGCAAAATCCGTAACATAATCATACATTTATTTTAAGGAATAATATATTTTCTCTGGCTGCCCCAACCAAAGATTTTCCTATTCGACAAGTAGGCATTAGCTTTAGCCATTAGTCGACTAGTTGTTGAATGTTATGATATTAACTGAATTACTTAAATATATATTTTTGCATCAGAAAATGTTTTGAGTTCCAGGGTTGAGAGAATGTTATAAGTAACATTGCTAACACTGTTCTACATTACAGAGAAATACAAACGCGTAATAATGAGCCTTTCAAATATAAAGTTTACAAGCGCACACAATACCGGCAAAAGCGGTGATGATTCTGGTGAGCGTTTCTGTTCCCCCACAAGTGTGTGAGCGCAGTGCTGCAATAGCTCGCTGATCAGATCACAGACAAGGTAAAGCAATACCCGAACTCAATCATTAGTATTCTCTGTGATTTTAACAGAGCCAACCTCATCTGTGAACTGCCAAAATACAGACAGCACAATACATGCCGCACCAGAGACAGAAATATACTGGATCCTTTAAAGGATGCATATTGGTTTGTCCCTTGAGCAGCTTTGGGACTCTCTGATCACTGTCTGGTTCATCTTCTTCTGACCTACATGCAGAAACTTAAATCATCTAAACCTGTAGTAAAGTCTGCAGAGCGGGAACTACAAGCCTGCTTGACTGCACTGATTGGAGTGTTTTTGAAGCTGCAGACACCAATCTGGACGAGCTCGCAGATACTATGACATTATATGTCAGTTTCTGTGTGGATATATGCTTTCCTACTAGGACTTCTTTAACGTTCAACAATGACAAACCATGGGTCACAGCTAAATTCAGGCAGCTTCGTCAGGCCAAAGAGGATGCTTAGAGAAGTGGGGATAAAATCTTGTAAAATCAGGCCAGAAACACACTGACAAAAGAGATTAGAGTGGCTAAAAGACGCTACACTGAGAAGCTGAACTATAAGTTTCCAGCTAATGACCCTGCATCAGTGTGGAGAGGCCTGAAAGATATCACTAACTACAAGACACCCAAACACTGTAGGGAATCAACAACTGGCTGATGACCTGAAATGTGTTTTACTGTAGATTTAAAAAGCCCAGTCACACACCCAACACGCACTCCGATCTCCACTTCACACAAACACCTCCTGCAACCCCCTCCTCCACCTCCTGCTACTCAACCTGCACTTAAGATCTGTGAAGAGGATGTGTGCTGGGTCTTCTGGAAACAAAAGACAAGGAAAGCACAGGGCCCAGTGTTTCACCCACTTGTTTAAAATCTTGTGCGGACCAGCTGGTCCCATCTTCACACAATCTTCAACAGATCACTAAAGCATCGTGACGTTCCCTGCTGCTTCAAATGCTCTCCACATCATCCCTATCCCAAAGAAACCCAAAATCAGGCCTTAATGACTACAGACCTGTCGCACTGACATCTGTGGTCATGAAGTCATTTGAGAGACTGGTGTTGGTCCACCTTAAGGACATCACTGGACCCTTTCTGGATCCCCTTCAATTTGATTATTGAGCTAACAGGTCTGTGGATGATGCAGTCAACATGGGATTGCATCATATCCTGCAACATCTGGACAGACCAGGGACATCTGCAAGGATCCTTTTTGTGGACTTAGAGTTCGCTATCATCATATGTTCCCACCTCTATCTGTCAGTGGATCACTACATTTCTGATAAACAGGCAGCAGTTAGTGAGAATGGGGAAATTAACTTCCAGCACCTGTATGATCAGCACTGGTGCCCCCCAGGGATGAGTGCTCTCCCGACTACACTTATATGTATACCAATGACTGCACCGCCAAGGACGCCGCGGTCAAGCTCCTGAAGTTTTCAGATGACACTACTGTCATCGTCCTCATCCAGGATGACGATGAGTCTGTATATAGAAGAGAGGTTGAAAAGCTGTCTGGTGCAGTCAAAACTACCTGAAGCTGAACACGCTCAAAATAGTGGGGATTTAGTGGGCTTTAGGAGGAACACCCCAACATTGACCCCTCCCCTCACCATTCTAAACAGCACTGTGGCAGCAGTGAGTCATTCAGGTTCCTGGGCACTACCATCTCACAGGACCTGAAATGGGAGATACACATCGACTCCATTGTGGAAAAAGGCCCAGCAGAGGTTGCACATCCTTCGCCAGTTGAGGAAGTTCATCCTGCCACAGGCACTGCTGATACTGTTCTACTCAGCAGTCATTGAGTCTGTCCTCTGCACTTCAATAACTGTCTGGTTTGGTTCAGCAAAGAAATCAGGCATCAAAAGACTACAAAAGGACAGTTTGGATTGCGGAGTGAATTGCCCCCTGCCCCCCCTTTCAAGACCGGTACACTTCCAGAGTGAAGAAAAAGACTGGTAAAATCACTCTGGACCCCACTCACCCTACCCACTACCTTTCTGAACTGTTGCCTTCTGACTGGTGCTACAAAGCACTGACCACCAGAACCATCAGGTACAAGAACTGTTTTTTCCCCTCGGGCTATCCATCTCATGAACAGTTAAAAAGGTCCCATTGAGCAATAATTATGTGCAATTCACAGCTTAGTCTATTTATATTTATCCAACATATCCTACCTCTTCTGCCATTACATTCTCTCGCACTATCTGTATATAACAGACTGTATTTGTACATATGTATACACACTGGTGGCCAAAGGTTTGGAATAATGTACAGATGTTGCCATTTCAAAAGGAAATTGGTACTTAATTCACCAAAGTGGCATTCAGCTGATCACAAAGTATAGTCAGGATATGACTGATGTAAACACAGCACCATCATTTTTTGACAAAAGTAATTTTTGATCAAATCCCATTTCCAGCAGCCATCTCTCCAACACATTATCCTTGAGTAATCATGCTAAATTGCCATTATATCAAACACAGCTGAAAGATATTTGGTTCATTAAATGCAGCTGAACATTGTCTTTGTGTTTGTTTTGAGTTGCCACAGTATGCAATAGACTGGCATGTCCTTAGGTCATTATTACATTAAAAATGGTAAAATAGAAACAGTTTTCTCTAGAAACTCGTCAGTCAATCATTGTTTTGAGGAATGAAGGATATATATATATATATATATATATATATATATATATATATATATATATATATATATATATATAATGCTTGAAATTGCCAAAAAACTGCAGATTTCATCCAAAGGTGTAACTACAGTCCTAAAAGACAAAGCACAACTGTCTCTAACAAGGACAGAAAGAGATGTGGAAGATGTGCAACTAAACAAGAGGATAAGTACATCAGAGTCTCTAGTTTGAGAAATAGACGCCTCACACGTCCTCCGCTGACAGCTTCATTGAATTCTACCCGCTCAACACCAGTTTCATGTACAACAGTAAAGAGAAGAAAAAGACACTTGAAACAGAAAAACAAAAAGAAAAGGTTCGAGTGGGCAAAGAAACACAGACATTGGACAACAGATAATTGGAAAAGAGTGTTACGGATCTAAACCCCATTGAGCTTTTGTGGGATCAGCTTGACTGCAAGATGCGTGAGAAGTGCCCGCCACATCTATGGCAAGTGCTACAGGAAGTGTGGGGGTGAAAGGTCACCTGAGTATCTGGACAAACTGACCGCTAGAATGCCAAGGATCTGCAAAGTTGTCATTGACGCACGCAAATTGTATTAGTAATTTGTCACATTATTAATGTCCTGACTGTTGAATGCTACTTTGGTGAATAAAAGTACCAATTTCTTTCCATGAGAGCAAAATCTGTACATTATTCCAAACTTTTGGCAGGCAGTATATATATTCCTCTTTTTTTGTCTTATTGTGTATTTCTATATATACACTTATATTTTCTATTCGCTATTTTATTTTTATTCAATATTTTTATAATCTCTGTCTTGTTGTTGTATTATTTGTGCACTGGAAGCTTCTGTCACCAAAACAAATTCCTTGTATAGGTAAGCATAATTGGCAATAAAGCTCATTCTGAATTAAACTTAAAGATAAACTCATGCTCGAAGGAAAACACTTTGGAGAGCTACTTGCTGGAGGGAGCAGGTGCTATTTTGGTTATCTTTTCTAAAATGAAAATGAGTCCCAATCACTTCTTTTAGTACAAAAATGAAAAAGCTTTTATTGTTGTTTGGTCACATTAAAACATAACAAAATGTCAAAAACAGTGATTGCACAGTAAAATTACACACTTCAATGTTTCATGTCCATTTATTTATTTGGTATGCAGTCTGTAATAATCTGGATATTGAGCAGTCAATCAGTCTTTATTTACAAAATAAACACCAACAGAACTCTGGCACAAAGCTAAAGTACAAATCAGATGTACAGTTTCTTTTTCACATAACATAATTTCTATAATTTTGTATCAACAATCATCCATGTGATTATCTAATCAGCCAATCGTGTGGCTGCAATGCATAAAATCATGCAGATACAGGTCAGGAGTTTCAGTTAATGTTCACTTCAACTATCAGAATGGGGGAAAAAATTTTTTTCTCAGTGATTTGGACCGTGGCATGATTGTTGGTGTCAGACGGGCTGGTTTGAGTATTTGTGGGATTTTCACACACAACAGCTTCTACAATTTACTCTGAATGGTGCCAAAAACAACAAACATCCAGTGAGGGGCAGTTCTGCGGACGGAAACACCTTGTTGAGGAGAGAGGTCAGTGGAGAATGGCCAGACTGGGTCGAACTGACAAAGTCTACAGTAACTCAGATAACCGCCCTGTACATTTGTGGTGAGAAGAATGCTATTCTGAGATGCGGGTTGGCGCTGTTTTGGTGGCACTAGGGGGACATACACAATATTAGGCAGGTGGATTAATGCTGTGGCTGATCAGTGTACAATTACAATTATAGGTAATGAAGTAAGAGGCTCCCAGCCAGGAGAATTCAGTAGAGATATCAAACCTATCAGAAGCAGATTGACAATTAGCAAAATGGCACATGAGCAAATACACACACACTTTCGACTTTGTGTTCAGCACTGCATGTACTGCACACACACACACATTGTCAAAGTGATCTAAAGGAACAGGACGTAGAGCAGTTAGTGTGTAAGCATGCATTAGGGCTTTCTGTTAGAGTAAGTGCGCTGGTGTCTTTGTGTCTAAATTTTTTGTATTAACTATTAGATATGAATAGATCTGGTTTAAATTACATAGTACTCTCTCCAGTGATTCAGAGCTATTTTGAATGCAGGACGGCACTTTGTTCAGTTCTCTAAGCCAAAGAACAAAAAGGACTTTTGTGATGAGCCCTTAAAAAGATGAATCCAGCCTCATTTCTTCATTTGAGGGAGGAGAAACGTTTTCATAAGGGGGTATAACAACCGTGACAAATGAGCTACATTGATTCCAATTACAGCGATTTGCTCTGATGTTTGTGCTAATGCAACCATTGTAACTACAAGAAAAATGCATTTAAACCATATTTTGTTCTTCTTCAAAAAGGACTGTGAATATAGGTTCGGCATTAAACACATTTAAGTTGAGCTCTATGGACAGCATCTGTTGATAGCCACAGAAACACACAGTCATTTCGATTCTTTCCCAAGTTTGTGAAACAAAGTAAAATTGTTCACAGTAATGCGCTTAACAATGGAAGACTATTGAGCAAGGCATTCTGGAGGCCATCAAAGTGTAAATATGCAACATGCATTTTTGAGTACTTATATTAGTTCTTCCGTACAAAAATTTTTTTGTACAAAATTTGAGCAGTAACATTGAATAAATCATTCTTATAGTGGAGCGACTGCTGTTCTACATCTTAAACATCTGACAACAGAACCTGATTCCACTGAAAGCCCCAATAACATTATGGCAAACTGTAGGTGGCTTGAGTATGTTGTTTGATGAAAGCAAAGGCTTGTTTTTGGCAATCTGGTTATGTGGTTATGCGGGTGGCATCTGATCGTAGTTTTAGAGACTTTCTAACCCCAAGACCCAACTAATGTCTGCAGTTCTCCGACTGTGATTCTCTGCTATTCTTTGGTCACTCAATCCATCCTCCTCGCTGTGCATTGGGCCAATTTTGACACACGTCCTCTTACAGGCTGACTGTTAACTTTCCCAGTTGATTTCTTCATTATTGACCTGATAGTGGAAGTTTGCATTTTCAACCATTGAACTACTTATAGCCTTTTGTTGCACATTTTGAGATTTTTGTAGCCACATCGTTCAGCCCTACTTTGTGGTACCCTTGCCAGTATCATGCGAAAGTTACAGAGACAATCACACTGACAAGTCATGACAAGAGTTGAAAGATTGGATATAACTTTGCAGATTTACCTTTACATCAGTGTATTTTAAAGCTGAAGGATGCCACTTTTTCAGTGTTAAAATGCTTTCTCCTATCCCAGCTTAATACACAGGGACAACTATAAATAAGATAATCAGACTATTTTCTATTGAAAACTGTAAACCCTGTGTCTCTGTGGTGATATAAAATGACTTTGTTTGCTTTGAGAGACCCATCCAGCTCAACATGCCAACACTGACTCAACCAATGGCGCGAGTTGGGGGCGGGACTATCTGTTTGATCGATCAACAGCAGACGGGGCGTATTCGGAAGGTTGTCTGAAAACTATTTTTGCAATTCCGTTTGGTGGCAATAGTGCCACAGAAATTACACTTTAATGTTTATTCCGGTGCAATGACTTGCATCACAGACTTCCACTGTAAGCACATTACTGTAAGTGCAACTTTTAATCTGTGTAAATTATAGCATGCCATGAGACTCCAAGATTCTTGGAACAAACTATCTGCCAACAACCATGGAAAACTATGCACAAACGTACCTAGAAGAACTAGTGCTCATTTAAAAGGGTGGTCACCCAAAATATTGATTTAGTTTTTAAAGGTTTACTGCACAATATGAAGTTAATTGATAAATGAAAAAGATTCATGCCATTATTTTTGAAACATCCTCATTATGCTACATTCTTAACAACTACCAAAAACGTTTGCACAGTGCAGGAATTTAAGAATCAGCCATTGCAAAACCTCTAACATGAATATTGGGGTTCCTCCATTCCCCTCAATGTCTATGGTTGTTACAGCCCTTGTAGATGCACATATGTGAAATATAAGGATGGGAGATGGAATTACAGAATTAAGGCAGGGGGAAGATGTACCGATATAGGATCAGCGTCTGACTTATTACCATCCTGGCATTCATGGCTGACCCAGTTGGATTTCCTTATCTCCCCCAACACCTCTGCAATCAAAGAGACCTGGACTTGCTTGACCAATCAGATCAATATCCTCTCCTGTTTAAAGATGCAACTTACCCACCCAAGCATAAAAGGGAACATGTATACGGGGGGAATAGGCAATCTCGAAACATCCATTTGAATATTTAAGTCTACCCTGAGGACAAACAACAACCTGTATCATATAACCTATGTTTATAAAATGCTTTCAGGTCTGTAGCTGCACGATCTTGAGTCAAATGTGAGGTTACATCAATGAGGATGCAATCAAAACAAGATGGATTTTTTTCAAATGGATTTAGAGTCAGCCGCTATTTAATGGCAAATCTGAGCTCCTGTAATGTAGTCCAGGGTTGAACATGGAAATAAGGATGTGTAAATAATCCCACGGTCTAAACAGGGTTAGGTTCTACATAGTGGCCATTCCACATTTTCGGTTTCATCCTTGCCTGTCTGCTGGTCCCCCTGATGTGTTTCCTAGCAACAGCTTTGCCTCCCTTGCCAGTTTGCTTCCAGCAGAGGTGAGGGTGAACACGTGCCACACAGGTCTTTACCTACCTCTATATTCCTTTATCACTCAACATTGGCACTGCGCTAAGCCCTCCATCACTCACACTCTCTTCCATTTACGTTCTTTCCTCTCATTCGCCCACTGCTTTCTGAAAAACAACTGCTTCAGTACAGAGAGTTTCCTCCTGTCCATCATGAACAAGTTAATACACCCTCTTTTGAATGCTGCATCTATACAAATGTAGGTGGCAATCACAAATGAGCATGTAATAAATTATGAAAATGAAAAAGACAGATTCATGCTGGGAGAGACTTTCAAGGGGTCAATGTTTGGCTGATTAGAATGGTCCAGATAGCCCCTGCTGGGATATACTGTAACTACACATCTTTCTCCACTGACGGCCATTCAAACCATGTGTTCTGCTGAAATACATTTTTCTGAAAGCAACATATAAATCACAAATATTTGATTATATTGTAATATATTTGAGACCAATTTTGAAGGGCTATAACACAGAATATTTATTTACTTGATATAACTGCAAATATGAGTTTAAAGTATTCGGAGGCAATCTCCTGCAGTTAAAAGTAATCACTGTTTAAAATATTTATATTTTTTTTTTTTTTTTTTTGTGAGTTTGTTTTATGTTTTAAGAGGATAGTTCACCACAAAATTAAAATCCTTTCATAGTTTGGGATGCTCACAGAATAGCGCTGAGATCATAGACTGATGAAATATTGAGTGTTTGATTGACACCGCGAGTGCTCATATTGACGGGAGTGATGCTGAAAGTGCTCATGATCGCTCAAACAGTCTCTTTCACGCAACACATCTGATTGTTATGACTCACTACATCGCATGTACTCACACTGTATTTGCATGTTTGTTGTTTAATTCGTTTTTTTATACCCGTTAGCAGCCTCTTTATCCTCTTCCAGCTCACTGTGCAGCGAGTCAGAATTACTACCGTAATGACTCTAGAAAATTCGCAAATTAATATTCATATACGTGTAATTCTTACACATTTTTAAAAAACAAAACAGCATATTAATTTAAATTACATCATGTCTGAAAGTTTAAATTCGGATTTAATTCATATCCTTAAATTCTGAATTCCCACATATTATGCATTTTGGGGGCATTTTTGTGTCGAGCCCCTGTTAAATTCTGACCCTGGTACGATATGAGGGTGAGTAAATGATGCACGCACACACACACACACACACACACACACCTAATGTGTTGTTAAGAAGTGTTTAGTGGTTCATGGTCTCTTCTCATTTATTTCCCTTCTGATCAGAGTCTGAACCCAGACGATCAATTATTCGGGATGCACCGATATGAAAATTTGCGGCTGATACCGATAACAATTTTAACAAAAACTATGGGCCAATATCGATATTTTGCCACTTACCTTATTTTGTCTTCGGATCACTGTTTTTAGGGTGCAAGAGATTTTTTACTTTTCTAAAAATAAATGATTTCCAATGCATCTCATTTCCAATATATTTATATGTGGGTAAGTGCCACTTTCTCAACTTTCACGTCCATTTAATGTTTTTTCTGCATTAATGTGAGAACTAAATAATACAAATTAAATAGTACATGTTCTGAGGAGTGCCAAACCTTCTTCATATTGTGGCCATTATTATTATTATTTCTGAATTCAGAGTTTTTACGCGTGTTACTAATGAATTATAAACATTCCATCGTTTTTTCATATCAGAATTTTCTTGCATATTTCCGATACGTCGATGGTTTTAATTTGGTCAATAATTGGCCAATAAATATCTGCAGCAGATGCATGTGTGCATCCCTATCAAATATAAGTGAATGCATGTAGCAGGCTTTGGTTGTGCTGGGATTGGTCCATAATAAAAGCTTAAACAGAGACAGCCAGCAGTGCGCCGAGCTTCACTAAATACTCGTGATATCATTATAACACAAGTCACATCAACAGCAGCACTTGTGTGTGTACTTCAAGCACATAAACCAGCCACTGATGAGGTCAGAAGTGTAAAACTGTAAGCCAGAGAAACAGAAAGGCAACACAATGGTGTCTATGTGATGTGGTAATCCTTATATCTGCCTCAATCAGCTAACATGCTCTTTATTTTTAAGCATATGAAAATAAAATACATTTCCTTTCCTGACAATGAATTCTGTCTGAAAACTGAAGCCTTTCAACATCAGCCTTTATGTGAGTTCGATCTACCTGCAATTCATCATGACATGCAGTTAAGAACGCATCCCAGATGCTGTGTACATTAACAATGTCTCTGAGTGCAGTGAAACTTTTAACCTCTGCTGCCATCATGTGTCAGTGTGACGTTCTGCCAGTGTGAATCAATACATTTTTTGATGAACGCCCCCCTTAAGGCTATATCTGGGGATGAAAAATGAAAATGCGAAGACAGAAACTAATAATAAAAGTGGTATTGTTATTATATTTCTATAATTCATTCTCATTCTACATTACAGCACTGACTTTGAGTTGGATGTAGATATAAACTCACTGGTATCAACAACAGTAAGTTATCTATAACATCTAAAATAAGTAAAAAGTGAACACCTAATTTATGACTATATTATCCTAAAAGTGTGACTGAGTTGGACCTCCAATGATCAGGTTTGTATTGATTCAAATGAGTCATCTCTTGGACTTCCTGAGGGAAAACAAAACCAGGTATATTTTCTCAAATTGAAACAAAAATATTTTTGCCTATTTCTTAGGATTTGCGCATTTCTATTTCATCAAAAATAAATATTTTTTTTTATATATAAATCAAATTATGGCATTTTTGTAATTGCAAACAGTAAGCCTAATGTAAAAACAATAAATACAAAATATAAACATTTAAAAGTTGTAACAAAATGTATTATATTCCCTCACTCCCCTATGAAGTATCTATGTCTAGCGGTGGTGGTGTAGTGGGCTAAAGCACATAACTGGTAATCAGGAGGTTGCTGGTTTGATCCCCACAGTCACCACCATTGTGTCCTTGAGTAAGACATTTAATCCGGGGGGATTGTCCCTGTAATAAGTGCACTGTAAGTCACTTTGGATAAAAGCGTCGGCCAAATGCAGAAATGTAAATGTCTGCCTAAAGTGCAGTTAGTGTTACTATAGTAAACTCAAGGGTGGTCATGTAGAATTCTGTGCCGAATTCAAATGGTTTCCGTGTCTTGTGGCGTGCTTCTCACTGATTCTCACAGTGCTGCAATGATCAGTGTGCGCTTTTAAGAGCTCGAGAACGGTCTATGAGTAAAAACGCACCTGCTTTGCGCTCGCGCTGCTCTGTCCATTGAGCCGTATCCACATATAGAGCCATACTGGTGCATTAGCGGAGGTTGGGACTTTGCCTGTCTATTTGACACTGCTAAACCTGATACTTCAGATGCATGCTAGACTCCAGAATCGGATGAACCGTGGTAAAAATGCATGCCAAACCCGTATAATGGAGTCTAGAAAAATTTTATCGCAAACAGGAACTTGACAATAGATTTGATTAACATGATTGATAAACGCCCCCCCCCCCCCAAGGACCTGTACAGAAACATCTTTCCTAGTAAATATGTAATGTGGATAGTTTTGGATCTTCTTTATTAGTATATTAAAGAGATTACACAATTCCCAGAATTTGAGGCAAGTGTGTTAATTGAGCACTCTTCACTTCATCAACACTTAAAAAGTACAATATTGTAGCTCAATTTGACTCTAGCCAGAATTATTAATACACTTCTCAGTTGCAGGATGTTTTCGAATTGATTTTGACATGGTGATCGTACAACAGCAGTAACTCAAAGTCTGTGTGTGTGTGTGTGTGTGTCTGTGTGTGTGTGTGTGTGTGTGACATTCCAGTTTCTGAGTATTGAGGAGTCTGATGGCTTGGGGGAAGAAGCTGTTACACAGCCTGGTCGTGTGGGCCCGAATGCTTCGGTACCTCTTGTCAGACAGCAGGAGGGTGAAGAGTTTGTGTGAGGGGTGTGTGGGGTCCTCCACAATGCTGGTTGCTTTGCGGATGCAGTGTTTTATGTAAATGTCTTTGATGGAGGGAAGAGAGACCCCGATGATCTTCTCAGCTGTCCTCACTATCCTCTGCAGGGCTTTGCGGTCCGAAACGGTGCAAGTCCCAAACCAGGCAGTGATGCAGCTGCTCAGGATGCTCTCAATAGTCCCTCTATAGAATGTCGTGAGGATGGGGGGTGGGAGATGTGCTTTCCTCAGCCTTCGAAGAAAGTAGAGATGCTGCTTTCTTGGTAATAGAGCTGGTGTTGAGGGACCAGGTGAGGTTCTCAAGGAATTTGGTGCTCTTGACGATCTCCACAGAGGAGCCGTCGATGTTCAGCGGAGAGTTGGCACTCTGTGCTCTCCTAAAGTCAACAACCATCTCTTTTGTTTTGTCCACATTCAGGGACAGGTTGTTGGCTCTACACCAGTCTGTTAGCCGCTGTACCTCCTCTCTGTATGCTGACTCGTCGTTCTTGCTGATGAGACCCACCACGGTCGTGTCATCGGCGAACTTGATGATGTGGTTCGAGCTGCACAGTCGTGAGTCAGCAGAGTGAACAGCAGTGGACTGAGCACACAGCCCTGTATATATTATTATTTATTTATTTGCTTTTTTGTTTCGTTTGGAGTGCAATTTGAATTTAAAAATGTGTTTGATATAACTTTTTAGTTTTTTAAATAAATTATTTAATTTTCAATGCAAAATCAAAAGCAAGAACATTCACTAATCCCTCAGCCCCGAGGTTTCCGATGTAATTGGATATATATATATATATATAGTGTAGGCTTAACCCTAAACCTGCTTAACGAATACCACACCATAGTACCACCTAGTGTCCAACCAGCGCTAATACCGGTGTTCGTCTGTTTCCTGCTGAGTTTTTTTTGGTCACTTTTCATCCACTAATGGTTAGTCGACTATCAGGGGCGGCCCGAGTACCTCACATGATTTGCTACGTGTCAAATAAAGTCTTTTAATTAAACATCCCTTGAAAGACAGTTTATCCTGCACAGTAAGTGCTTAATAAGTTTACATTATTACTAAGTTTATTATTCCTGCTTATTAAATGCTTATAACAACCAGGCAGCAGTAAAGCCAAAAATCAATACAATAATTAAACTCTCACCAGTCATGGGGTCAAACAGCTGGTTGGCCTCCAGGTCAGTGAATGTGTTCAGACAGCAGGGGCAGCGGAAGGAGGCTCTGTTAGTCGAGTCCCGTTCATCTGTCTCTATTCGCCTGCGCATGTGGTCCAGTTTGTACTTGACAACATTAACCAGCAGCCTGTAGTTAATGAAATAGTAATTGTGCCGCGTTGTCTTGCCATCAGGTGCCGTCTCCACCCGCATACGGCACTTGACAAACTTGTCGGCTTTGAGTGTGTTCAGCACGGAGCGCAGCTGCTTGCGGTCAAACTTGAGCAGCTCCAGCATGTCCTCTTCACGCACGCAGGGGTTCCGGATCAGCACGTCCAGAGCGAGAGCATGCTCGATGCCATAGAAACCACGCACCACCTGCTTGGCCAGCCGTTTCAGAGAGGCAGGGACCTCGGTGAGCAGCTCTGGTTCGGTCATGATGAAAGGGAGGGATGGAGAGAAAGACGGAGCAAAAGCAGGAGACGGTAGCGCAGGTGGAGGTGTGATGAAACAAAGCAGGATGTGTTCTTAGGAATAACTAGACAGGGATCAGGCAGGTGAATTTCTGATTTTATTTTACGATGGAGGTCTGTGAAAAGAGGGAGAACAAAAAGAGAAATCAATTGCAAATTAGAGCACTGACTTCATGACTTAAATGCCTCATTTACTGTATAAAGGTCAATCTAAACACTTCTGTTTGTTAGGGTTAGAGCAGTAAAAACTGACATTCAAAACATGGCATGATTTGGTCAGAAAGGGACAAAATGCCTGAAGAAGAAAATAAAAAACAGGCAGTAACAACTATAAGTTTACCCTAAATCCTGCTTTATTCACACTCCATTCTAATGTGAGTTTTGGGATCATTTTAACAGAATAAGCAGTCTCCAGTCACCCAGTATCAAGCACTTTAATTTAAACAATTTTGGGGATACTTCAACAGCAACAACGAAGATATGCTTGGTAATGTTTATTGGTCATATAATCCAGCTACAAATGCGAAATAATCTGAATGGATGAATTTAAAAACGCTATTCTTTACATTTTGTGTTAAAAACACATTTATATGAACTATAACGATGTGACAGTAAACCTACCTACCATATGAAGCTTATTTATCTCTGTGGACAGTTTAATATTAGACCATCCTGAGACAGATTAAATTACATCTACATATACCTCCATAAAAATAAACATTATACAAAACTTGAACGATAGAAACATAACCTCTCAAACCTTTAATTTTCCTCCTGTTTACATGAGGACAAGTTTCCTACTTCAGCAGCAGCACGCTAACGAACAGCGGAAATGACGTAGATTACAGGATGTTTCTAAATATTCCTTTTTTTTTCTTTTCTTTTTTTTTTTAGCGCTTTAGTCAAAAAGAGACAGTCAAACCAACTGAAAGCACAATAAATAAAAAAAAACAATAAAAATAAAAAATAAAAACGAACAAGAAAACGAACAAAAATGTACATCGACAAAATACAGAATTCAAAAGGCTAAAAATTATAAAATACACCGACAGTAATTGTATTGTTTCTATTGATCTATATTTTTATTTTTCCCCTACGAGAGTTTTGTATGTTTTTCTTGTCAATAAAAAAAATGAAAAAAAAAAAAAAAAATTATAAAATATACAATGCAATAATATTAAGATTCAAAAGGGAATATTCAAGGCTTTATAAAAAAATAATACTTTTTAGCGCTTTACTGTTTTTTACTCCTATATTAACATATTAAAGTAATATTTTACCTCTATTTTGAAGTGTGTGAAGTTTGGTTTCTATGACGACAATTTACATGTATGAATAAAACAAATTCCATAAATCAATAATAAATATATAATATACCGTTATGTTCAATTTTACTAACAAAATAAAACAAAATATCCTCTTTCCTTAAATGCATATCAATACCCATATTCATCTTAATAAAATATTCTAATCACACCAGAATATTTTTGTATAGATACAATAAAAAAAGATGTACAATGCTTTCAATTTCAATGTTACAAAAAGCACATTTTAAATCAATATCTTTCCTAAATCTTCCAAAGTCTCTAAATATTCCAAGTCTAACCCTTTTGAGACAATTTCAAAAGGGTTAGACAATTATTAATTATTTAAATATACAAATAAAAGTGTACATAAAGATAATAAGTATTTTTTACAAAAAAAAATATATTTAAATTATCTAAATCCAAATAATTAAATTATAGATATTATATGTCAATAAAAAAATAAAACAACAATGTTTTAAAAGTACATTTAGTTATTTATTAGTGTCCGTGTATAATATACCGACTACTGGGATCTCAAATGTAAACATTTGTAGTTTAACTGCAAAATTGCTTTACAATAATTCTTCTTTATATTTATTTCTGGAATGGAACACTTTTGTCATATAATATTGTGCATTCTAACTCACTTCCGGTTCCTTGCTTCCTGTTGTGCCACGTGCGTTAGAGAGACGCCGATGCAGTGATCAAGACAAAGAGAGAGCGAGTATGATGCTGCTGTGATTGTGATAGTGCGACTTCTGTACAGTATCACCAACAAACCTTTAAACCTTTAAATAATCAAACATGACATTGAAAATGTTGTTAAACCACTAACTCAACGTGTCCGTATATTGTATCAAGTACCAAATGCCATGATAATAGCATGTTTATTTAGGACATGTATTATGCCACCTTGTTTTTTTAAACATGAATGGCAATAACGGCTTTTCTTTAACTGCTTTACATCAGCATGGTTTACATCACATGCACTTACAGGTGCATAAAAAAACATTGTAAATGTATATGCACTATTTACTCATTATCATGGAAGTGACATCAGACACCGTCGCTGTACTGTAAAAAAAAAAAAACTTGATTACCATAAATCTTCTAAAACTTAAAAATATAAAAATAATAAAATGATTTTAAAATGTAAAAACAGGTCATATATGATAATATATTAAATATTATTAAATAAAACAACATTAAAAACAATTCTTCCACCATCTTCACCGTCATCTGCAAATCTAAAATAAATAAATAGACATGAGTCATATAGAAATTCGATTAAAAACTCAAATTCGATTAAATGTCAAATACGGTAATGGCCAACACACAAAATAGCTTCAGGTATTATGGTGTTGGTCATAAACAACTACCTCAGTTATTTTGGGGAGGGATGTTATTTTTAAGTAGGCTACAGCCTGTAATAACACATTTATCCCATCCGCAGTTAGCAACTGCACCAAGAGGACATTTCTTTTGGATGTCTTTTATTGACGACATTCAATGGAAGAAAGCGTGGTTGTTACCATATAAATACTGTATTTCCAATAAAATTAAAGGTGGTTTGGGCATCTGGTAAGGATGCCCCCTGGGCGCCTCCCTAGGGAGGTGTTTCAGGCACAGCTGGGAGGAGGCCTCAGGGAAGACCCAGGACTAGGTGGAGAGATTACATCTCCACACTGGCCTGGGAACGCCTCGGGGTCCCCCAGTCAGAGCTGGTTAATGTGGCTCGGGATAGGGGAGTTTGGGGCCCCCTGCTGGAGCTGCTTCCCCCGCGACCCGACTTCGGATAAGCGGTTGAAGATGGATGGATGGATGGATGGATGGAGTATATCTTCGAAGTTTTGGTGTGAATTGAGTGATTATTGTTTTTCTACAAATTATACAAATTATATTTTTTGCATTAAAGTTATTATCTGTTATTCTGAACACGAGAATAAAGCATTAGTTTGAATTGTTAATTTTTTTATTCTTGTAGCAAAATTGTATTTGCACAAGCAGAGGTGTCCTAAAAAGCTACCCAGACTCACTGAGTTCTTGGTTAATCTTTAAAATTGCTCATGAATAAGAGATATTATGATGACATTTTTGTATGAGCCGTTTTTTCATAATTTTTTTTCTGTTTATTTATTTATTTTCTGTTTTTTTTTTATTTATTTATTTTTCTTTTATTATTATTATTATTATTGCCTTTTTGTATATGCAGTTATAATTATACAATTGTTAACTTTTTTGCCTTCACAATAAAAAATTATAATAATAATAATAAAAAATTAATCTGATTGGCTGATGAAAAAAATAGCTTCAGGTATCGCTGCAAGTCACGCGCGTGCGCACACGCAGTTTGCGGCGTCTTTTCTCCCGCGCTCTTCTTCTTTGTTTTTCAGGGTTGATGGCATTCAACGTACATGGCGCATTACCGCCACCTTCAGCTCCGGAGTGCGGAACAGAGCACACTCTGGGTGTCTTAAATTCTACCTATCAATCCTGTTTTAATTATGATTTCAAAGAGAGTTCTACTGTTTTTCCGACTTAATACTACACTCCTTAATTCCATTCTTGATCAACTCCATCATCATATTTTTCCTTGTTCATATTTAGTGCATTCAGTAATTATATATGATATGTTCTCCTCAACCTGACAGTATTTACACAACCCATCTAGATGTTTTCCTGATATTTGTAGTGCACAAATTCAATTTGAATGTCCTAATCTTATTCTGTTGTAAACAACTTCCTCTTTCCTCATTGACTTCCTATTTTATTCCTATTTTCTGATGAACTTTATTATGCTGTAAATAAATCTACCCCTTGCCATTCTTCTATTGCCCCATATTACTGCTTTAACTTCTGACTTAATCCAACTTATTGTTTCTCTTTGTAATGCTTGTTTTGCTCATTTATCCACCACCTTGTTTCCCTTTATACCCGCATAAACCTACTGTACCCTCTCTAATTATTCTTGAGTGTAAAATTGTAAACAGAATATCATGTTGGCTGGATTTGAAAGATATCGGGCTCTTGAGGACTGAAACAGAGTCAGAACATACTCAAATGTATAACATATACATATCCACTGTATACACTCCCAAATCATTTGAACTTCGTTTCTTACTTTCTTTCCATTTTGGTATTAATGCTGTTGGGCTCATCTTGACTATTAATCCCAATTTCTTTTGCATATATTTTACTAGCCCATCCAAAATGATTTATTTTATCTTGTTCCACTTTCTTGTACCACCATTTTTGTAGGATGTTCCTCTTCATGCCCTTTAAGATCGACCCAGTAATTAATCATTGCTGGTTTCCTCCTTATTTCTAGTGGCATCTCTCCTGGCAGAGCTGGCAGGGCTGGCAGAGCTGATATGGATGTTATTTTTACTGCTCCACTCACCATTTTAATCTTATTTATTTTTTCCAATAAAGTTTGACACAGACCCATAAACTATACTTCCATAATCAATCACAGACATAACCGCTGTGATGTGGTTTTTAATGAGAAGCCCCCCCCCCCATTCCTTTTTATTACTTTCTGACATTTTTCCACAATTGTATTTATTTGATCCGTCCATGTTCATTTTGTGTCACATAAGATTGTAAGCATGTAAAAACTTCCACCCTGTCCAATGTTCTTTCGTACAGTTTCAGGTTAATGTCTGTGGAAATACTGTATTAGTCTTTTCTGCTTCTTGTATGTTCCTCCCCCTTTGTCAAATTGCCCCATCATCTGCAAAAAGAGATCTTCCTATATCTGTTTAACTTGGGGAATAAAAACCTCATTAATCAACTTCTCACACTTCCTTGTGGAGTCCCACTTTCTATTTCATGTCTATTTGACATTTCATTTCCTGTATATTGTTATTTACTCCATGCAAATATATCATTAATGAAATCTACTTTTATTACGCATCGTATTTTAACGGGGATATCATTTATTACAGCTGACAGTTACGTGAGCAAACAAGGTTTGAACATCGACCGTAATGAGATCAAACTGAAATTCACACTTTTTAACCCTTCTGTGAACAAAAGCTGTTTATTGGATCAATGCAGGTAAACGTCATGTTATGCGACTACACATCACTGTACGGAGAGATTACGACCTACTGGCTCAGTCTTGTCTTAAGAACAGCTGCTGCAACCAAATTAAGCACTGACTTACTTACAAACTAACTAGTAGTTACTAAACCCTTAGTGTGAACTTTACCCCCTAACTGACAGGAGAACTCACGCACAGCTGGTGCGACCCGACCCTGTTGGCGAGTGTGGCACGGTGGAGGGCGGGACCGGCGCGTGATTACGCACGCCCGGTCCCGTATTAGGCTGATTAAGCCGTCAAGAGGGATAAAGGCCACTCGCAGACGGCGATCGAGAGAGAGAGAGCTCAATAACGGTAATTGAGCTCTCTCTCCCGATCGCCGTCTGTGAATGAGTAAGTGACCCTACACTTTTGAACAGTAGTGTGCATGAAAATCCTCAAAATACTTAAAACCGGCCCATCTGGCACCAACACTCATGCTCCAGTCCAAATCACTATCACATTTATTTCCCCATTCTGATGGTTGATGTGAACATTAACTGAAGCTCCTGACCCGTATCTGCATGATTTTATGCACTGCAGCCACATGATGATGATTGCTGGTGGCAGATGGGCTGGTTTGAGTATTTCTGTAAGTGTTGATCCCCCAGTAACTCTTTTACTTTCGTTGTAAGTGCGGCACTGGAACTGTTTTTAAAGAAAAGGAGGAACGAGAAAAAATAATTGAGTCAATATTATGCCACAAATGCTGTCGATTGGGTTTAACTTGTAAATAAACCCTGAATATTTCTTTAAATGTATTTGATAATTGGGAATTTACTGTATAAAAATGCAGTATTTCCTTCTAGGTTAGTGATGTGATGGAATGGCAGTAGTCTAAGGCTGTATTCATACTGCTGGCAACACAGATATGCCCACAGTCTAGTTCGGGCATTTTTCTGATGCATTGCTGAGAATTTAAAATAATGTGTTATAAGAATGATCTCAGTCCTAGAGAAATGTGTGCCACCTTTAACAGATTACAGATTTACAGCCTTTGCCTCTATTTTCAGATACTCTCACTCTGCCCATGTAATGAATGAGATGTTAGATGTGGGTGATGGAGTTTGGCTTCAGGCTGGCAGAGCACCAGGAGTTGCTGTAATGGTCTGCACTGTATTGCGCCTTTTTAACCTTAGCGGTATTTAAAATGCTTTACGCTGTGACACACACACACACACACAAATGATGGCAGAGCTGCCATGCAAGGTGCCAGTCTGCCATTGGGAGCAACTTGGGGTTCAGTGTCTTGCCCAAGGACACTTCGGCATGTGGAGTCATGTGGGCCGGGACTCGAACCACCAACCCTGAGATTAGTGGCCAACCCACTCTACCAACTGAGCCACAGCCGGTCTGACCACTGGGGGCTGTGTGGAGATCAGCTGGATACAGTAAGTTACTCTGCTCACGGTCTCTAGCACTGATAAAGGGTTTATTATAAAACCGAGTTTTGGCTCTAAAAAAATCTGGTTGATGAGCCCCTTCTGACGCCACTGTAAAATAGGCAATAAATGCCCACGTGACCACACATACTCCTAGGGATGCACCAGAACTGACGTCTTTAACCAGATTGGTTCGTCAAGCTCCAAAAATGGCATAAAAGCACCAAATAAAGTAGTCCATATGATGTATGCATTTATTTAAAGTCTCTTAAGACATACGATAGCTTTGGCTGTTGTAAAAAAATACACTTATATACAAAATACACTTACGGTATATCTAACATTCTCTTAAAGCAAGTCTAAATATCTTATATGTTACTTTTCAAGTAAATGTATCTTGTTTTAAGGATTTTTAGACAATTTTAAATGGAAACAAGACAAAAACACTTGATAACAATAATTTTTTACTGAATTAAACTTAATAAAATGTATTTTTCCCAGTGAATGTCATTTATAAGTATTTTTAAAACATGATTTTGTCCTCTTTAATGTTAGTAAACACATTTAATGCAACCTTTTAAGTCAGGGCACAAGCTAAATGATAGGTTAAGCGCTAATGATTAATCGTTGCAATAATCACCGAATAGTCGAATAATCGTTAGTCCCAACATTTTAAAGTTAAGAAATTCTGACGGAAATACATTAATTTTGTATAATAAAATGTAAATATTTATTATTACTATAATTGTTATTATTATTTATTATTAAACGTTGCTTGGAACAGCCTACAGTTAGGATTATGAACTATTTTACTTGCCAGAAGAATTGTTTTATCCGATTATTAATAAGTTATTTATTTAACATTGGTGTTTTTATCATATTGCTGTTGTAGCCATTTATAAAAGCAATAAGCTACTTGAGGTCATGCGTCAGTGATTTACCTGTTCAATCACTCAATCTTGTGTGTGACATCACCATCTTTACATGTAAATATAAGCTTTTGCCATTTAAAACACCACCTTTGAGTTTAGAAAATCTACCTTCTTACACGTTTGTCATGATTTATCTCATGTTTCAGTCATGTGTGCTTTGGCCTCTAATGCTGCATTGTGCTCTGAGCTGCTCGAAGATGGTGAAACGGTTTCTCATTTGGGACTCAATGTGCACCTGTAACAGCGGATCAAAGACCAATACTTTGACATGAGCATATAATAAATCACAATTCAAATCAAACAACAAACAAGCAACAAGTGTGCTGCCGAGTGAGTCACCAGCCAAACTTTATTTCTGCCTGCACTTCCGTGTGTGTCATAGCCAAACAGCCCAAATATTGTGGGACAGAGACATTAGAAATGAACCGAGGTCACTCTGTGAATCGACGGAAAGACTGCACGGTGGGACAGGCTGCGCCCCAGTCCACTGGTTTGCGGTAGTTGCCCTTCTCCAGGAAGTACTGGTGGCCACGGTAGTTGGGATGCTCGTACAGGATCCAGAAGCCATCCAGAACTTTGCAGGAATGGACTTCTCTCAGCCGGTACCTCTCCAGCAAAGAGGGACAGTCATCAGTGGTCTCTATGGCCTGGCCGGTGAAGTCGGGCTTGTCGTACAGCTGAACTTTGTACTGCATTCCACTTGTCTGCAGGGGATGGAAGGGTTAAGGTGGGTTATGGCAATGCTCATGGGGTAAAAAACCAAAAACATGAAGAAGATTGTAAAAGGATTCAGGTCAATGTTAGTAACTGACAGCCCCAGTCCACATTCATAAACACTCTCTACACATACATTTCTCTACTTGAGCTCATTTTTAGGTGAACTAGATCAATACAAAAGTGTATCTTATTGTCCATATTATATCTAAATATTCTTACACGGGAGTTGGTGTTGGAGAACATCGTCTGTAATATCAGAACCTCTAAATGAAAGAGATTATTCTGTACTGAAGTGAGATGTTGTTTAAAGTCTTAGACAAAAGCTTTAGCATCCGTACACACTGAATCACTAATGACATACTGTGTGGATGCAGCGTTAGTTTCACTTACAAAGCGGATAATTTTGCAAGAACTGAGATGGTCGTTGATACCCATCCAGCGCAGGTACTCGGGATACTCTCCTCTGGTCAGCACATACTGGTTACCCAAGTAGTTGGGCCGCTCGTACACCACCCAGGCGCTGCTCTCCACGCGAATAGAGTTGCAGCGGCTCAGGTAGGTGTGGAAGTCTGAACAGTCGCTGTCACACTCGTAGCGACGGCCTTGAAAGTTCTTGTCCTCAAAAAACACAATCTGGAAGACATCAAGATGATCTGGAACAGCATTGCTTTACAAGACTAGTTATCATTATCTGCACACAAAACTAGTCAAAGGGATAGTTCACCCAAACATGAATATCTCAGTTCTGTAGGTCCTTTCAATGCAAGTGAATGGTGGCCGGACCTTGGAAGCTCCACAAATCACATAAAGGCAGCATAAAAGCAATCCATATGACTTCAGTGGTTTAATGTATGTCTTTAGAGGTGATGCGATCACTTTGGGTGAGGAACAGATCAATACTGCAATCCTTTTTTACTATAAATCTCCACTTTTACTTTCAGAATTACAACATGATATAGCTTCTGAAGATGTGTATTTCAACACAGGAGTCATATAGATGACTTTTATCCTGTCTTTATGTACTTTTGAAGCTTAAAAGATCTGGTCACCATTCACTTGCATTGA
>JAVLUX010000047.1:607500-662500 GCA_032164185.1 Moxostoma hubbsi | reverse complement strand
CGTTTCGTTGTTATACGTGTAATTGTGTTACAATTTGTAGTTGATATGAAGTTTCCAACAGTGACGGCTCATATTATTACACATGTAAGTTCAACATTAAAGAAAATTACAATTGTATTTTTTAAAATGTTTAATATTTGTCACCCTACATTTTTTTAGTGGCTTAAAAGTTATTAAAATGGTTGTAAACGGAATATAAATTAAAACATACACTTTCACATGCGCATGTGTAAATATAGTTGCACTCCTATGACGTGATGTCTGAATGACACAAGGAGATGGTCAGAGGTCTTATACAAGATACTTTAAATGACTTGTGTTCCCTTCCAGTTCTTATGACTTCCCCTGAACACTTTAAAATACTCATGCTAGCTGTTGGTAACTATATAACCTGTAAATACACTTCACTAGCTAATTACGCTTAAATTACACCATATCTATATGAGATCAGAAGTTCAGCGGCAACATTTTCAAGATGGCTGCGCACTGGTTTATCTGGTTTATCAAAATACAAGTCCTACATCTTAAATGGATACGTTGTTTGACATATTTACAATATATAGGCATAAATAGCAAAGCGCTTTCTGTCAATAAAAGAAACTAAACATAAATTAAAAATATAGTGTAGTGTTGATTAATGTAGGCTATGTATTATGCAAAGACAATGAAGCCTCGAATTCGACCTACGATTTCAAAATAGAAGTTTAACATGTTACGTTTCTAAGTTATAAGAAACGTTAAAGTAGCTTTATTTGTCGTCTAAAAAGTAAAATAAATTTTATTTATTTTGAATTTAGTTTGAAGAAACTCTATATAAGACGCATTGTGACCACAAACAATTAGGTTTTTATTATATAAAAATGATTAATTATACGGCAACAGTAGTCATTACAACATCAACAATAGCAAAACAAGAGGTAAATCTCAGACTAGATAAGCGTTCGTCCAAATGCACTCTGATTGGACTGACTGCGCATGCGCGGCTGTGTAGGAAGTGCTCGCAGTCTTTAACCAGTTGATAGATCAACAACCGAACCACCACCCGACAAAACAACCGAAACTGGCAACACCAGGTAAATACCACTAATGATAATTGTTTTATGTTATTCTGCCTATCCAAATGGGGTGCGATTATTTTCGAATTTGGTGCTCGTGACATTTCTTGGCCCGCTTGTGTTGTTTCGTGTGGATCGAGACGAGTCACGTTAATGGTCAAGTCTATATTGCGCCTCTCATACATCACATACACTTAACTGCGTATTATGCTTTAGATCACACAGAAATGCACCTGATTATTAGAGTTATGCGTCATATATTACACACCTGCGTATAGTTATGCACAAGATCACATAGATGTACATTTGGTTATGCATCAGATCGCGTAAACACAATTGATTACTAGCCTATAATTATGAATTTGATCAACACATAACGCCTAACTAGGGTTAAGAATCGAATCACAGAGACATACACATGATTATTTGAGAAACGTATCAAATTACAAAGGATTTTTTGCGAAAAAAGTTTAAGCGCATTAAAATAAAGCAGATGGAAACGCAAATTATCTCTAAAATTCCACAAATGTTGACATAATATTTCCCCGTTTCACTTTAGCGCATAAACTCCATGTCGATACTTAAAATGTCGCGGGGAAAAATGGTTTGGAAACAAAAACAAACGCAAAAATATAGTGTCACGTGACAGAATTGACCACAATCGTAAATGATGTGTACATCATGAGACAAGGTGTACATCCTTAAAATGATGACGCAATCATGCCACTTCCAGGAGTGCCAACACAAACATCTGGTATCATTCACATCAACAAATGGAAGAAACCAATGGCCGCGGTTTGCGATTCATTTAATCATGGTAGACATCCGTTTGTTTATTGATTAAAGTTGCTTTTCCAAAACATTCAGAATAATAGATTTGCCCACAATACATAAACATATCATTTCTATTCACAAAGAGGATTTAAATTAAAAATAAATACACAATAATGGAGAAATGCTTCAGTGTGCATTTGTGGAACACTGTATAGCCCAATTCTATACAATTATTGTTTAGATTATTCTGGAAAAAATGCCAGCAACATTCCCTGTATTAAATTCAATAAATTAGCCAAATTAATAAAGCATTAAATAAAATAATTAATCGAACCCTCTTTAACTCTGAGCTTCGTCATCAAATGTAAATTGCATTGACACTAAAGTTAATTTTAGATGATAATCAAGTTCAATTGGTCGTTAAAAGTTGCTGGAGAAATATGATGCAGTTGGTTTTAGATTAGATGTGTAAATATTGAATATGAGGAATGTATCATATATGTAACACTGATGTTACACGCATCAATGTTTCTTTAACATCTGTCACACATCATAAACACATCCATGATGATCCTGATACTGTAAGTTTCCCCAATACTTGCTGCAGGTTGCAGCTTGAACAGGGTCATGATGATCTGCCTGCAGGTGGTAACCGATGGCAACCTGTGATAGGTGCAACATCAGGACCGATATTACAGTCCCATCAGAAGAGCAACTGCTCCCTTTAGATTGCAGTTCCTCTTCTGATGGCTTCTATTTGTTAATTAAAATAACAGTAAACTGACTCATTTCAACTGTCTCAATACATTTTACCAAAACTTTGGAGGGAAAAAAAAATAGCGACATCTGGAAGGCAAAACGTACACAATTAGCGATAAACACACATTTCTGTATGGAAACCAGGCAAACCAGAAGGCGGCAAATTTCACACATTTTTTTTTACGCATTTTCACTTTGTAGATAACAAAATAGCTCAAAAAGTGGATTGAAACTAGGCATACACCTGATCATTTGAGTAATTAATTAAGACACACAGATAAACACCTGCTTATTATGCATTAGACAACATAAACGTAATCCGGCTAATCCAAATGAACTGTAGAATTAAAAACAAAAGTACTGTCGTAAGCAGTGGCCGCCCCATATAGTCTGAACTATGCCATTACATGTGACTCACAATTTCAGATCATAGTAACACTGTACATTGTCCATTACAAGCAGCTCAACACAGTCATTACACATTTCACTTGAGTGTAATTACACTGGAATGTAAAGTATGACCCAAATTGCATTATTTGGCGTGTATAAATAGTTGCAAGAGAAGGCATGCATTGGACAATAAAGTGTTTCCTGCCGTAGCTGACTTTAACTTTTGTACTTGAAGCTATAAATATTTGCAACATGTGAAGCGACAATGATGCAAACTTGGAGAACAGAGCAGCACTTGACAGATTAACCACAAAGAGGTTTAGGTGATTTTCCACCAGGTCAACATTTGGGGCATTGATTATTGTTAATGACAGCATCCATTGCTAGAGATTTGCAAAAAGTGTATTTTTGGGAAACTGTTCATTTAAGCATTGTGGTGTTAAATGTGTCATAGAGCTTCTCATTTTAATGACTAGACATTTTCTCTGATGCCAAGATGATGTTTGCAACAGTCAGATGATTCGCCGAGTGCCGTGTGCTGCTGTTATTTCCCTGCTGTACCCATTAAGTCGCTCATGAAGGTTTCTTTAGGTTAGGCACTTGACACCTTGTTTCCATCCATTTTGACTTCGGTTTATGTGGCTTCGTAACACAAATTAAGCTGCAGGTGTCAAACAGGAAATACTGACAAGCATTAGGCTAGTCAAGCAACAGGCCCGGTTACACGGGGGTCCCTCAAACTAATCTAGAGCACTTTCAGTTGCAGACCAGGGCAAACTGATGCCCGCGGGTCGATTTATCATGAAGGTTTTTTATTAGATCTTTCATTTATCTGGTTTTGGGACCTAAGAAATAAAGTCCTCTTCATATTCAAGTGTTACCGTCCACCGTGTACCTGTTTTTGTCCATTTCGTGACAGGATCTCAGCCCACTAATCATCATCATTAGTTTTGTCAACTTGTATATTTGGGATGCTCCAATCAGGATTTTAACATCTGATACCGATGTCCAATATTCTTTTCATCTCATCAATCGATGCTGATCATTTAAAACTGGACACATGTAAGATTTCTGCTCAATGTCACTGTTATCTACATTTCCCTGTTGGTAAAATCATAGTTATTGCCTAGTTTTTGCTGTCAAAAATAATGTTGGTTGATTGAATAATGCAATAAACACAAAATAGAATTTTTAAATATAAATGTTACTCTTTTTTCTAGGCCTTAAAAACTAGTTAGCTTATACAAATTATTATTTTCTGTATATAAGATAGTCCTAAAGAACGAGGCTTGATGTCAAATTTAAGTTGAGCTGATAACCCATTGGTGTGAACATTTTGTCACCATTTAATTTAATTATTTGTATTAATTGTTTTATTATATTTAATTTAGCAATGCATTATATTATAGTAACTAAATATTTTATATAGATTTATTATATATATATATATATATATATATATATATGTGTGTGTGTTCCTTCCTTTTCATTGTGTTGGATGTTGGTAATATTAGTTCCGCTTTCACTTGTTTCCGCGGGGACTGTAATAAGTGCGACACGCGCTCTCGTGAGAGGTAAACAAATGACAGGAGACTGAAGAGATGTTTCTGGACTCTACAGGTGTTACTGTTAATACTGTTTGCTCCGCAATCATTTAATAAAGATGTTTGAATTATACCCCATCTTGTATTCTGCGTTATTATTATGATACCTGTGTCTTGTGCTACCGCAGATAATAAT
This sequence comes from Moxostoma hubbsi, assembly GCA_032164185.1. Classification (NCBI taxonomy): domain Eukaryota; kingdom Metazoa; phylum Chordata; class Actinopteri; order Cypriniformes; family Catostomidae; genus Moxostoma; species Moxostoma hubbsi. Next base: position 657,782 of record JAVLUX010000047.1, on the reverse strand, counting down.
AATAAACAATTCACGCTTTAGGCACCAGTTTAGTGTAAATAAAGCGTTTAGCACAGGTAAGCAAACGGACCCGAACTCGGAGCACTTCCGTTACTGTATCCAGAGGGAGTTGTGGAGCACAGAACCGCTCTGAAAACTCTGCAATAAAGCGCTAATTTAATATACACTGGACAGAGCAGCGCAAATAAACGTAGAAGGGAGCAGAATATTTATTTAATTAGTTAAACCGCACAAGGTCATATCGCGATTTCGATTTTATTTCCATTAATTGTGCAGCCCTAAGACTGGTGTACTATATACCACATCTTCTGAAGTGATACAATTGTTTTATGTGAGGAAAAAAAACTTACATTTAAGTAATAATTCACTGGTAATCTTCCCCTCAAGTTAACTCCAGAACCACTGTAACCAGATCATTGAGCCAGTGAGTTGTTCTTGAGAACTGGATCAGTCAGAGTCGTGAATTAATCATTCTTTTGAACCACAATTGAAAGATTAATTCACAAATAAGACTGATTCAACTGTTCTATTAAGTGCACCAGTGTTGCTCCCAGAATTAAGTATTATTTAAGAATAATAATAATTCTTATATAAGAATTCCTTGAAATGACAAAAAAGCTCTAATTTTCTGTAAGTTAACACTCTACCAGAGTTTTAACACTCTACTGTTTTTTTAAGTCTCGGTCATGTCCTCTTCCACTTTGTTCGAATAATGATTTTACTGTTGTGTTTTTTTTAGCATCACAGAGGCTGACTGCTGTGTTCAGAGCACAAAAAAGTGTCCAGTTCTTGGAAAAAGTGAGTCCTCAGTCCACCACTTAAGTTGCTGTTTTCATAGGCTACCAGGGAGGACGCCCACCCTTCCTCCATCATGAGCACGCGCGGGACCGGCAGGGCCAATGGGAGCTTACCGCAGACCAAGATCTGCCAGTTCAAACTTGTGCTGCTGGGAGACATGGCCGTCGGCAAGTCCAGCCTGGTGCTTCGCTTTGTCAAAGGCCAGTTTGATGAGTTTCAGGAGACCACAATTGGAGGTGAGCATAGAATTCGGTTTACATTGCATTCATCTATCATTCATCCAGAATTGTGCTTGGGTCTGTAGGCAAAGTTTGCTCAGCAGATTGGTTTAAATGAACTTAACTCACACTATCAGAACAGATATAGGCCATAGGCTAGCTATGTTCACAAGGACTGCATTAATCAGCATTGCGAGTGCTTGGAATAAGAAATGTCAATGTAAACAGCGTTTTACAATCACTGGATTCAAATTGTCTCCATGTTATATTATATTAGGAGCTCCTTACATCTGAAATAGACAATGTGTTTACATGCACAGTGTTCATCAGTAACATGTAAGGTCAAGTAAATGTCACAGTTTTACTTATCAGGGAGAGGTCAAATTATAGGGGTTTATTATATTTACAGTTATTAATTTGGCAGATGCCAAAGCAAATTACAGTGCCTTCAAGATATTTATATTTTCCCAGGGAACTGAACCCATGATCTCACCTTTGTCAGAACCATGCTAAACCAGTAGCTCTACAGGAACACTGGTGTAAGCGAAACCCCATTGGCGTACCTTGATATTTGCCTCATACTCCAACTTTCGCTTTGCTTAATCACCATTATTTCTGCTAATTCAATGTGTACATCTGACTTTGTAACATTTCAGCGATGCGCAAAACACGGACAAAATGGCGGAATTACATGTAAAACGCAGAATTTTTGATATGCGTGGTAAAAATGCACAATTAATACAATTAAAATCACTATATGTGATTATAAAGGCTATGCATATACTCCAAAGGGTTCAAGAACAGCATGCATTTTAATTTGGGTAGGCCTTTTTTAGGCGTTTTTGGCAAATATTGCAGGATGTTTAAAAGGTTAATTACATCAATGGATAAAAAAATAAAACTGATTTTATAGGGCCTTAGTAACAGTTTTGACATTTAGCACCGAGAAAAACCCAGTAATTTCAGTCTCTTGTAAATGTGTTTTCTTGCATTGTTTATTGATTTGTTTGTAAACCCTTCAAAACGTCTTTTTGTTTATTGGGCAGATTTTTGATAGATATCAGTGACGTGCATGTAAACACACTCGTCCGCTGTGTGCAGAGATCATGATTTATTGCATCATATAATTAGAGCTCCCATATGTCATCACTTGTGAGTTTGATGGTAAATCAAGTGTCACAGTCACGAAGTATAATCTACATGCTGGAGTTTACAAACATTGTTATAGACTTTGGCTCCAATAACTCCAGATACAGACCGATAGAGAACAATTGGAGAAAATGCAACACTATTAGACTTCAAACTGGAGATCTTGTTAAAGCGATAAGCCGTTTGAGGACATGCGTACAGTGATGTTCTCGTGATGTTCTCGTGATGTTCTCGAGATGTTCTCATGGCTAATGAGTATTCTAAGGCAAAGCGGAGCTTAAGTCACTGTAACAAACTGGCTTGATTGGCTTAATGCTTTTATAAAAGAGCAAAATGTTCAAAGACAACTGCGTAGTTCATTAGCATGACTGTTGACTGTTGCCAAGCAATGTGGCCAATTTCAATTGATGTGACCTCAACCTTGTGTTTGTGCATCCAACAAATAATCTGAATTTAACACGTCAGTCCACGTTCACGTTTGACGTATGAATGTTATTCTATTTAAAGAACAGATAACACAAAACTTGTTTTTCTCTGTGTTGGCCAACATCAGCTGCATTCCTAGCACAGTCTGTTTGTCTGGACGACACTACAGTGAAGTTTGAGATTTGGGACACAGCGGGACAGGAGCGCTACCACAGCTTGGCTCCCATGTACTACCGTGGAGCCCAGGCGGCCATTGTTGTGTTCGACATCACCAAGCCTGTAAGCTGACTGTAGAACATTCATGGTACAAATGTGTTCGGCTTTAGAAATGTTCATTTTTGGTAGAACGCACAGCTATTAGTTTCTTACTTTTGAAAGTTATTGTAGTGCAGTTGTCATATCTTTCAATTATTTTAGAGATCTCACAAAAGTTGCTGGACATTGTACCATTTACCATATTCTATGTTGTTGTTGTTTTGCAGTACCATGTACTCAAAATAATATGGTAAATATATATATATATGTATGTTAAACACTCCAAAATACCATCTGATACCGTAGAAAGAGTAGATGGAATGGAATGAGTAAAGTCACACATTTTGCATTTGCACGATTCAACATTTTATATCAGTTTTTAATTCAAGACGAGGCTTTATTTGTGTTCAGGAAATGAACCTGTAAATCGAACACACACACACTGGCTGTACCTTCCACATCGCAAGTCTCACTCTGTTTACAGGAAACCTTTGAGCGAGCAAAAGCGTGGGTGAAAGAATTGCAGAGGCAGGCCAGTCCCAACATTGTCATTGCCCTAGCAGGGAACAAGGCCGACCTCGCGGACAAGAGACTGGTGGAGTATGAGGTCATCTCTCCTCCTCTCTTTACGCATCCTCAATCACCTTTAGAAAACTGGACATATATCCTGTAGCTCTTTGTGGTTTCAGTATCAAAGCAAGTTTTATAGTTATTGGGGCTATCAATACATGGATTTAAATAACTGAAAATTATCCAAACTTTTGAATTTGCTTCAAATTTGCCTACATATGCCATTCTTACTACTATTAGTACAATCAATGGTGTGTTTTAATCATAAATCATATTTAATATTTGTAAGTTTCAATTATAATTAAATCTCAAACATGTTAACTTTGGCAGGCCTAATAGTTACGTGCAGTATCTCAAGACCCCTCATTTATCTGTACAGGAAGCCCAAACATATGCAGAAGACACCGGCTTGCTCTTCATGGAAACCTCTGCCAAGACTGCAATGAATGTAAATGAGTTGTTTCTGGCCATTGGTAAGAATTAAAGGGACAGTACACCCAAAAATGGAAATTCTGTCATCATTTACTCACCCTCATGCCATCCCAGAGGAGTATGACGTCCTTTCTTCTGCAGAACACAAAGATCTTTAGAAGACTATTTCAGCTGTGTAGGTCCATACAATGCAAGCAAATGGTGACCAGAACTTTGAAGGTTCAATAAGGACATAAAGGCAGCATAAAAGATATCCAGAAGACTCCAGTGGTTGAATGTATATCTTCAGAAGTGATATGATGTGTGTCTGTGAGAAGCAGGTCAATATTTAAGTCCTTTTTTTTCTATAAATTCTCCTCCTGCCCTGTAGGTGGCGATATGCAGAAAGTGAATCCAGTGGAGATTTATTGTAAAAAAGGGACTTAAATATTGATCTGTCTGAAGATATGGATTTAATCACTAGAGTGAAATGGATTACTTTTATGCTGCTTTTATGTGCTCTTTGAACCTTCAAAGTTCTGGTCTCCATTCACTGGCATTGTATGGACCTACACAGCTGAAATATTCTTCTAAAAATCTTCATTTGTGTTCAGCAGATGAAAGTCATACAACTGATATTGCATGAGGGTGAGTAAAGGACATTTGTATGTTGCTTAATGTGATGTTACTAAAAATGATGCTTTCCTTGTAGATTTTTTTATTTATTCAAATCTTTTATCATCTATCTATAGCAAAAAAGATGCCAAAAACAGACACCCAAAACCCCACGCATGCTGCTCGACACCGGGGAGTAAACCTGCAGGACCCAGATGCACAATCCACACGAAGCTGCTGTGGGAACTAGAGTCCCGTCAACACCATTACAGGAGACCACCGACACCTTCTCCTTCCAAAAATCCCACCCTTTACCCTTTTACCTCCCAAGACAGATATATGGAAAGAGAAAGAGGTGAGGAAAATTCCTCCGAGATGCCATGAAGAGATTTTCCCAGGAAGACTTCTGATGGTTTGATGGACGGGGCAGAAAGCGAACCGTCATATCTGGCTGTAAATGTGGATTCTTCATTATTTGTAAGTCAAGAATCATTTCAGTCACTGTTCATTTTGATTATGCAAGAACCAGGGTGTCACTAAAAAAAGATAAAAGATGGAGAAAGAGACATATGGAACAATGAAGAAACTAAATAATCAGGAGAAATGTATATTATTCCGATACGGCCCACAATGTCCCTTAAAACAACCTGACATTCCAGAACAGCCCAGAAGTCTCCAAGCAAAATCTCATGTTCTGAGTAACCGCTCTGAGCTCTCCAAGTCTGGTCCCAACTGTAACACTGGAGGAAAGTAAGCACCTTAACCCGAATCATGCAAGGATCCTTATAACCCTTCAACTGGGAGCACTTGTGAAAGCCACAGCACTAAATTTCTAAACTATGGAAGGAACACCGAAGACATTATTTGTTCATTCTGAGATTGTTTTTAGCCTCCAGCTTTATTTATTATCCTTGTTTTAATCGGTCTCCCGTTTGTAGCTTGTCATTTCTTCCTAGACCCAAAAAGTATTGGAGAACATTAATGTTGTCTTCCTGACCGCATTGATTTTCAGTGTTGAAGTTCACGAAACAGCAGCTCTACGATGCCTTCTCTACGTTATTGTCGCTTTGTGTAAACTACTGTTTGAGAAACGATCACCAAATCATTCATAACGTTTGGCGCCAGCGAGATGGTACTGATGCATAAGATGGGTAATCGCAGAATATCTCACATTGATTTGAGTGGATGCAGAGGTCATGCAATACCAGGCTAATGTCTTAGTTTGTATATTCAAAACCAACATAAATATTCAAGCACCCACAAATCATTTGCTTAGGACGTGAACGATCGCCCATCTGACGCCATACGATAGGTTGGAATGGCACATAGTGTCAAGGGAAATCTTGTCCACTTTCTCACAAGTGGCAAAGCCCCTGAAAAAGTGCCTACTCAGTTTTTTCCGTGTTTATGGCTTGTTCGGGGTGTGTCCACACCTAAAAAGTAGCGTTTTCGAGATGTTGGGTCGAAGTGTTCAGGCAATAACCTGTAAGAATAAACTAAGTGTCTTAAAGAGAGTCATTAACAATGTTTTGTTTTAAGGATGCTGTTTGTTGATGTGTATAAAAATGAGTTTTATTTCAAATTGATATTAGTCAGCAATTATGGGTTATCAATACATTTATATGGTTGTATAGGGAATGAATTGGGTATCATAATAAGGTGTCACACAGCTACATATCATTTGTCATGTGTCTTCAGGTCCACCGTTTTTTGTGGAAAAGATCTGATCTCCTGTTAACACCTCTGTGAACTGAAATGTTAAATAAAGCTGTGCTGTTCTGCTACGAATGAAACATGACTAGCCTTGATCTAAACCTGTAGTCTTGTATCTTGTCACTGTAATAATTTGAGTACTTTTAAAGAGATTATACCATCATTTACTCACCCTAATGCCATCCCTGATGTGTTGAAAATGTGTGTGTGAAAGTGTGATGCTCTGGGCAATGTTCTGCTGGGTCCAGCCATTCATATGGATGTCAATTTGACACTAGCCACCTCCCTAACCATCATTGCACACCAGGTGCACCCCTTCATGGCAATGATGTTCCCTGATGGCAGTGGCCTCCTTCAGTACAATAATACTGCACACATAATTCGGGATTAATTTGAGGAACACGATGAAGAGTTCAATCTGTTTGAGCATCTGTGGGGTGTGCTGGACCAACAAGTCCGATCCACGGGGAATCCACCTCACAATTTACAGGACTTGAAGGATCTGCTGCCAAGTTATTTCCTCTGATGAAGCCCCCTTCCGACTGTTTGGGACATCTGGAAAATCGATAGTCCAGAGAAGAAAAGGTGAACGCTACCATGAGTCCTGTGTCGTACCAACAGTGAAGCATCCTGAGACCATCCATGTGTGGGGTTGCCCTTCATCACAGGGAGTGGGCCCTCTCACAATCCTGCCCAAAAACACTGCTATGAATAAAGAATGGTATCAAAACGTCCTGCAAGAGCAACTTATCCCAACGATCCAAGAGCAATTTGGTGATGATCCGTGCATGTGACAAAATAATCTACATATACTGAAGCAGCAAACTTTGCAAAACACAAAATTTATGTCACTGCTAAAACTTTTGGTCACTGCTGTAGAGTCCACGCCTCGGTGGGTCGACGCCGTTTTAGCAGCATGCGAAGGACCAAGAGCATATTAGGCAGGTGGTCATAATGTTTTGGCTCATCAGTGTGGATATATATATGGCATAATCTACAATCATGTTTTCATCAAACTGCATAATGATGACAAAGGCATCACAGCTTCATTTTCTGTTATCGCACACATTTCTGTTCAACTGCTTGGAAATGATATGTTGTGAAAAGCCCTATACATATAAAAAGTCACAAAGGCAGCATAAATGTATTACATATGACTCCAGTGGTAAAATTGATATCTTCAGAAGTTATATGATAGTTGTGGATGAGAAACAGATCAACATTGAAGTCCTTTTTTACTATTAATGTGAAATAGATAATAATAAAGGACTTCAATGTTGATCTGTTTCTCCTCCAAACCACATGGAGTCTGATGGACGGTTTATGCTGCCTTTATGTGATTTCTGGAGCTTCACATTTCTGGTCACTATTCACTTGTATTTTATGGACCTACAGAGTTGGAATACTCTTCTAAAAATCTTAGTTTGTGTTCTGCATTAGAAAGTCATACACATATGGGATGGCATGAGGGCAAGTAAATGAGAGATTTGTCATTTTTGGGTGAACTATCCCATTAAAGGGATTTGAGAAAGGTGCCTTGCAGCCCCTGCTATGTGCATGTGCATTTTACAAACCAGTAAAAGTCTTCTAAATGAAAATAAACAACTTACAAAATAAAAGAATGGTCTAGAAAACAACTGGTGACAAAATATATTTGGCTAAAAAGAAACAACATTAAAACTTGTCACAAAGCAAAATACAAATGAATGACAAATAAAAGATTAAAAGAAATCACTGATTCCTGGCATTATATTCAAACCCATATGACTTCCTGTTATTCTCTTTTAATGTATGAAAGAAAAGATGCGATGATGACAGGTTGTCAGTCCCTAATATTCTTCCTAACATCTGTTGTGTCCCATGGAATTAGTTGTACAGGTCTGGAACATCACGAGGGTGAGAAACTGACAGAGGTTTCATTTTTGGATAGACTATCGCTTTAAAACCCTAAAGTATGTGGCAAACCATCTATGTAATGATTAAAAAAATGAAAGCATTCCTCGATCTACCCCTCACTCTCTTCATCATCTACTGCCGTGTAGATACTCTGGTTTCTTCGTTTGATTCGAGGTGTGCCGCCTGAGTGAATCACTGGCCCGTCTGTCTCCCCGCTGGTGCGTTTGGGGACCCTGGCTGGTGTAAAGTCCCTCTCTTCCTCTGAGCTGCCCTGAGAGAGGGATGCTGAGTTAGAAGGCAGGGGAAGAGAGAGAGACAACGGGGAGCGCAGTGCAGCCTCTGGAGCAGCGCACGGGGGTGGTAAGCTCAGTCTGTTGGCCGTCGCTCGCAAAGGGCTGCTGTCTCGATCACTGTCCTTAACCCCCACCTGCCCTTCTGGAACTACTGCATCAGTCCATTTCTCCTCTGCACATCCTAACCCCTCCTCCTCTTCCTCCCATTCATCCTCGATGGTGATTTCATCAGGGTTGTAGGAGTTGGAAAGGACGGAGGTGTCGGTGGGGTATTCACTGGGTTCATCCACACTACCCGTGCTCCGGTTGTCCTCATCCCCCTCTTCAGTCGCACCGGTGGTACCCTCCTCCCCGTGACTCTGCCCACTCAGGACGTAGATGTCTGTCAGGCCGAGAGTAGCGCACATCTCTGTGGTTTGGGGGTTGGTGGAGTAGGCTGGGTGGGCATTGGGCTGAGGGTGGCCGGGGTCATAGGCAGGAATGGTCAGGCTGAAGTTCTCTGGGATGGAGAGGTCACCACTAAAATCGCTCACAACCTCCATCATAGCTTCCTCTGAGGCACTGAAGTCCCACCTTAAAAAAATAATAATTGTAAGGACTTGTAACATGCATACAAGGTTAGAAATTAAGGGGTGCTCTGGGAAAGAAATGCCCCTGAAATCCTTGTTATACACATTATCACATAAAATATGATTTGATGTTGATGCAATTTTATGGAAAAGGGGAAATATGTTCTCCAATTATTTAATTGAATATTTACGGTAATTAATGGATTAAACTGAAGTATCGGAATAAAAGAATGACAGTATAATTTAAATGTTAAATCAAAAAATCTCAAAACATATATGCACCCAAAAATCAAATCCAGGGGGCAATTATTGCCCCATATGGAAAAGTTCATTTCTGGCACTGCGTGCATATTTAATGGTATGCAAGTCACTCACCGCATGAACATAAAAATGCCAATTAATATTGGAATTCGGGCATATGGTGCACTCGCGTCATGACAGAACTGCCGTACTTTCTGACTGTATACCTGTTTGACATACACCAATAACAAAACTGTTTTGGCTGTTGCCATAGAAACGAATAACTTCTGAGGTCTGAGATATTATTTTTGCTTATTTACATTTCTTTATAATTTAACATTATTATTATTTATTCATATCGAGTTAAATGTTTGTTATTGGAAAGGTGATGTATTCAGATAACCCAACTAGTGTTTCCAGCCTCTCCTGCAGATCCAAACCAAATAAATACAGAAAATCAATCAATGTGGGTGTCATTATGTATGTGTCATGTCAACACGTTAACTCCATTTAATATTCAAGTTTGTAGAAATATAAGACGGCTTGCATATTAACTGGAATTATATGTCATGTAAACACATTACTCGAAATATCCACAGTAACAGAATACATATAAACCTACAGGGATGCATGTTAGCAACTGAGATTTACAGAACAAACACAACAAACAATCAATAATGCCAGTTTCATGACCTAGATTGTACTATCAATTATGCTTGTGTGTTTGAATGAGAGCTGTAAAGAATGACTAAGAATGAGTTGAAATAAATGGGAAGAGAAAGCATCTCTAGTATTTCCACAAGAGAATAGAAACTGAAATGAAACGCAACACAAACACGGATTTTCTTCATCTGAAAATGACGTGCATGCAAATGTGGTCGTTGCATTATATATACCGGGTGTGTAGACCATTGTTCTGCGGGGGGTTCCAGAAATTGCAGGATGGTTTCTGGAGGCTGTCTGTTGCTTTCAAGATGGCCAGCCACTCTGGGTCATACTCAAGCTGCTCGGAGCCGCCTGGTCTGTCGGGTACCTCCACGATCTGTCATATCGAAATGCTTTTTCACTCACAAACACTACATTGGAGGATCTTCAAATATGCATTTGTTTTATTAGAATATAAATAGGATCATTACCTGGAGGAAGTCTCTGTGTGGAAGACACTTGTCAAGTGAAAGGAACTTGGTAATCTTTGGGGCGGCATTATTCTTAGCCTGTTGTGAGAAATAGTGTGAGGTTATTTACTTATTAATACATCATAAACTTTGATATCTACATCCGTTTTTTGTATATATATATATATATATATATATATCAGGCCCACCTGGTGTTGCATTATTGCAGCAAACTTCACGTGCAGGTGAGCTGAGAACCAGTAACTGGGCTGCAGGTGCTCCAGGAGCTCAGCAGCAGCCGGGCTGCCCAAGGTCCCACTCTCCACCTCCTGTCTGAGGAACTTCTTCTTGGTCAAAAGCTGATTTGTGTTGCCGTAGTGATAGATACCACGCGGCCAATCATGCGTCATGAAAACGTCTATGGGCATCTTGATCTGGAGATGCCGTGTTACATATTACAATACACGGTACAGAAGAAAACAAGCATCCTGCTATAACTGGGTACACTATAAATGGCTTGTTTTAATCTTTAATCTGAAAGTGCATGACATGATGAAAAGACGAGTGTTTTGCAGGTATATACAATATAGCCATGACCATACTGGTATCTGCAAATATTAGCACTGTTTTTTTAATTATAAGCATTTGTCTGATAGCATAACCTAGTTATTTTTGCAATTCAAAGCAGTATTAAACTGATTATTAAACTAAAATCCTTTTACTCTACATACTAATGTTTTGGTGCCTGATTTCCCTTAAAGCATTTATAATCAACAAGAAAAAGAACAGTATATATGTGGCAAAATAAAAATGACATCCTTATTTGTTAAATGTTTTCCATGCATAAATGCATCCATAGTGTTTTGTGAATGTTTATGTACACTGATGAGCCAAAACATTATGACCACAGGTGAAGCAAATAATGTTGGTCATCTCCTAACAAGGCCACATGTCAAGGTCTGGGTAGATTAGATGGTGAGTGAACAATCAATTATCTCAGTCAACGTGTTGAATGCAGGAGAAATGGGCATTGTTGGGTGCCCAAGGCTCATGGATACGCGAGGGCAAGGAAGGCTATCCCACCTGGTCCAAACCGACAAAAGGTGTAAAAAATTTGAACAATGGTTGCACGAGGAATGTGTCACAACACACGGTGCATCGCACCTGCTGCATTTGGCTGCGTAGTCGCAGACCGGCCAGAGTGCCCATGATGACCCATGTCCACTCTCGAATGTGCCTGCAATGGGCACCCTAGCGTCGGAACTGGACCTTGGAGCAGTGGAAGAAGGTCGCCTGGTTTGATGACTCCCATTTTCTTTTACATCATTTGGACGGTCGTGTATGTGTGAACACCTGGGGAAGTGATGGCACCAGGATGCACACTGGGAAGATGGCAAGCTGGACACGTGCCCAGCTACCTAAACATCACCGCAGACCAGGTGCACCCCTTCGTGGCAATGGTATTCCCTGATGGCAGTGGCCTCCTTACGCAGGATAATGTGTCCTGCCACACTGCACACATTGTTCAGGAATGGTTTGAGGAACATGATGGAGAGTTCAAGGTGTTGCCCTGGCCTCCAAATTCCCCAGATCTCAATCCGACTGAGCGTCTGTGGGGTGTGCTGGACCAGCAAGTCCGATCCACGGCAGCTCCACCTCACATCTTCGGGACTTGAAGGATCTGCTGCTGATGTCTTGGTGCCAGACACCACAGGACACCTTCAGGGGTGTTGTACAATCCACTCCTCGACGGGTCGGTGCTGTTTTGACGTCACACGTAGGACCAACAGCATATTAGGCAGGTGATCATAATGTTTTGGCTCATCAGTGTAGATTGATGTGCCTCCCCTCACAAAGTCTTACCTGTTTAAGCTTGAAGATATCAATGTTCCTTATGTGGTACACGCTGCGCAACGTTTCTTGATTGTATGGTGGGAACTCAAAGTGTCCTGAAAGTGCATGAAGACTTTGTTATTAAGTGAATATTCCGGTTTCAATACAAGTTCAGCTCTGATGGCATAATATTGATTACCGCAAAATATCATTCTGACCTACCCTACTTAAAAAATACATAAAAATGGAGGATACAGCGAGACACTTACAATGCAACTGGGGCCGATGTTTGGAGGATTTAAACATTTATCTTGAAATAATTTTATAAAAGCACTCACGTACATTCATTCAATTAAAACTTGTGTATTATTTGAGTTGTTTAAATAGTCTTTTTTTATGGTTGTTTTAGTTTACGCCGTTACTTCGCCATGACAACGAAGTTGTAAAATTGGCTTTAACTTTCCACAGAAGTGATCAGTAAATGATTTAATCACACTAAAATCATGTTAACACGCATAATGTTTATATCTTGCTATACTTTTGAAATAGTATGTTTAATGTTTTAACTTTAACAAATTGGCCCCATTCACTTCTATTGCAAATGCCTTGCTGTAATCTGGATATTTACCTAACTTGTGTTGAACCCGGAACATTCCATTAAACTAATAAAAGAATTGCCATAAGCTGATATGGGTGATAATTATGTTTACATTGTTGTTGTTTACTGTACAGTTTATGTGCATTTTGTGTACTGTTGATGAAGAATAGCAATAAAGCTGGTCATAAAATACTACACATTTGGCCGTTTTATGAGGGAGGTGAAAGGCATATTTGGAGTTGTTAAATCTCACCTTTCTTGTAATCATGGGATTTAAAGATTCCAGAAAGACCGCCAATCCGCACACCTCTAAAGCGTACAACGCCAGCATAACCTGAGGAACGAGGAACTTTATGTCCACTGACAACTGCAAAGTGCTGATGGAACAATACCTTAATGCCAGTCTATTGACTGATATGAGTATAGGGCAAAGATCTCACCCAAGTAATAGATGTTGGGGGCCACCCAGCCTCCATACGGAAGCTCCTGCAGATGGTTTGATGCCTCATGGTTTCCACCAATGAAAATGGTCAGAACAGGGGCCTTCTTCTCACCAGAGTAGTACCTTGGAAAACCCATTGACATGAGAAACAGTGCTTGACGTTTAATTTATACAAAGCATGAAAATGCAGTTTATTGTATTGTTAAAGAATTCATACATGTAAAATATTTGTATATACTGTATGTCTGTGCATCTGTGATTCCTATCTATCTATCTATCTATCTATCTATCAGCCTATCTATCTATCTATCTATCTATCAGCCTATCTATCTATCTATCTATCTATCAGCCTATCTATCTATCTATCTATCTATCAGTCTATCTATCTATCTATATATCTATCAGTCTATCTATCTATCTATATATCTATCAATCTATCTATCTATCTGTCATCTGTCTATATATCTATCTATCAAGAGAACGGAGCAGCTCACTTGTAGAAAGTTTGCATCTGTCTGTATTTGGCCGGCACCGCCATGCATTTCAAGTCTCCCTCATTTCTTACGGCCTGGAAGTCTCCACAGCAGAGTAGCATGTCCACCTTCACACCTTCTTTATTCTCCAGATAACTGATACTCTCATAGATCTTATCCAGCTCGCCATGACAGCAACCTTCCACTGCAACCTTCATGTTTGTAGATCTAGTTCAAATCACAACATTACACTCATAGAAGATAAAACACGTCACCCAGTGCAAAGGAGATTTGACATTTTCTAATAGCTTCGCATGATAGAAGAACATTGATCTTTCAGTACACAGCCTCACATGCTAGTCTGCACATGCGCAGACCGGTCATGTGACCGGTGTTCTTAATACAAATGTATTATTCTCAACCACACTTTCCATAATTTATATTTACTTACAATCTTATGAAATAACAATAAAGCCTGGTTATAATATCGTTAATCGGTGCATAGTATTATGACGAACACTGCTAAAAATAACCATTAAAACAGTAAACAAATACAAAAAAATAATCGGAATAAAAATACGTACAAAAGAGATGTAATGTATAAACAGAGACTTTGGCATACATCATTTTAGTTTATTCATATAACAACATACTTTACCGCAACCTCTTAATAATATTTCCCTTCAGCAAAATGTATTCGATTTAATTTACGGCATCAGACATGCTTTGAAATGTTCACCATTTCCTATGTTCAATACCCCGTTGAGTATTCTTAATATTTCTTTTTATAAATTGTTATTCCAGGTGCTAAACTATGGAATTTACTTTGATCCATTTGGCAGTAGAAAGTGCTATTCCGGTTTTCTGCTGAATCAAGTTTGTGTGGAAAATGCTGCTGTAAATCTCACACCGCTTAAGGTGTTTTGTGTAGAAAGTGCCGCTGTGAATCTTCCGCTGTGTGAATGATGGCGTGCCTGTTGGAGGCCCCTTTACGCATCAGCGTGTTATCCGTGAGTCTCTCTCTCATTATATTCATTAAAACACTCACATTTTCACTTCAGAATCACTTAGATATACACTAAAAATTTTAGATATATTTTAGAGATCGATTCAACGTTAAATGGCGTGTATTTTCGTGACTGGATGTGTGTTTATGTTGCTAACAGCAGAGCCGGTTGTGCTCCGAGCTGTCAAATCAAAGTTATATTTAGTTTTCTGTCTATATTTAGAGCTCAGGCGCCAAAAACAAACTCAAATCTGGTTGATATTTTCTAACAAGGTGGTCAAATGATGATCTGATGGGCTACTGTGGTGGGAACGCCCCCCTTTTGACAGCCCTGTAGCTGTGTCCTGTGTGTTTTGGCACATGTTGATCAACCCTTAGTGTGGTGGCTCCGTGAAGGTAATAGATCGCAATATAATGCTACTTTGAAGTATTACTTGGTACTTAATGATTACCATATTCTTGTACCGTGGTATTACTTCATTTATTATTTGTAAGGGACACCTTTCAAACCTTAAACCCTCATGTTATGACCTGCAGAGATTGTTGTTTTCTTTCTTTCTGTGTGGAGTCCCAGAGATTAAAATAATACGATACATTTCAAAATATATGTATTTTTTAAACATGTTCCTCTCACCTAAGAAAAGCCTTGATAAAAGATAATTTTACATGTTAACATTTGTACAAGCATAATATGCACATTTCAGAAAGGGGAACGTTATCAAGTATAATAACATTGTGTCTGTTTGAGGTTAATTTGTCCCCTTGTTGAAAAATACAATAAAGTGCCCAAATAAACAACTGAGAGTGATGAACCGCTACAGTGAGTATGAAGCAGACTGTCCAAATTCAGAGCATTTACTCCATTAGTTTTCCACGGAGGACCTATCAGCACGAACGATAGTTTATAATCAATTCTTATAAGGAAAAGTCATAAAGTTTGTGTTTTGGACTATTAAAAGAGGCTGTAAACAAGTCATCCATGGGTTGGATTCTAAAGTGTGTAAACCTATTAAAGCACTGCGATCTGAACTTCTGACTCAACCAATGACACGAGTTGGAGCGGGATTACCTGTTTGTCTGAACGTGTGGGGAGTGTTTGGGAAACCTGTCATCATTTTTCAATCCCATGTGGTGCAGATATTGCACAATGCATATTTTAAGTCCCAGAGAATAAGTTCTAAAGATGAGATAAGTGTGTCTGTTTATATCTGTTGGATTGTAGCAGTTCTAGCTTGATTGTGAGAATCTGTCATCACTGACACACGATTGATAAAAGTAGATTTTATGACTGTACCTGCTAGAAATTGGAAATGGGGTCCAGTAGTGTTTTCAATAGAGATGTTTTTCAGCAAAAGCCAAATCATTTTGAACTTGCTTTATTATTTATCCTATACTTATCTACACAACGGCCTACAATCCAATTTCTGCCGTTTAGGTTCAGTCCTTTCTGAAACTAAAGTCACCACAGAACTCTGTATTGGTGGGTAAACGCAGGTAGCTTCAATACTGCAGTTTATAAAAAGTGTGTTTTTTTGTGTTCCATGTTTCAATCAATGGATGAATACCTTTTGAAATAACATTTATGGCAGTGCCTACTGATTGCAAAGACACTTTCTGGTGACATCTGACCATCATTCCTCCATTTCCCCATCCTGAAACTGATGCCTTGCACAAGTGCGCTCCAGCGTGTGAGGTGGCGGCAGCTCTCTGCTCTCTTTCCAGAGACTTCCACCAATATCTGATGACTATAAGGATAAACAGGCTGATTGAGTTTTATGAACCTGAGAGCAAGGAGAGCAGGCTATGGGACCAGAATGAGGATTTGTGGAGATTTGTGGTCTCTCTCTATTTCGGTGGCTCAGGAGGGATGAGTTTGCTGAATCATCTTTGTTGTCATTTGTCACCATGCAGGAAGTCACAGCCACGAGTCGCCACTATGTTGACCGGCTTTTCGACCCTGACCCACAGAATGTGCTACAGGGAGTTATGTGAGTACACCACCATGTGTTCATCGTGTGTGTGTGTGTGTGTGTGTGTGTGTGTGTGAGTGCGAGTTATCTGCTCTGTGTTACAGATCACTGTGCTCTTTGTGATTTTTAAAGGTGAACCTGTCGCCATTGAAGGTTGTGTTTTGGTCCTTTAGAAGTGTTTGCATTAGTTTGTTTGGTTCAAGAGTGTATGAGGGTTTGTTTTCGAAGAGTGTGTTTGTGTGGTTGTTGTTCTGTAATTTAGTTTGTGTGTTGACTGACTGAGCTAGTGTGTCTTGAGTTGCCGTGGCTCGGGTCTGTTCATCTTTATTTTTAACTCTGAGCCACAGCTCTGGTTTCTGTTATCCTGACACTTCCTGACCACCACAATCAGACTTTAACACTGGTGATGTATCAAAATGAAAATGTCAAGCTACTGGATACATTTAGCCCTAAACCGTTATTTTACCTTAGCTTTGATCTGGAATAATGAATAAAATGTATCTTATTTTAAATATGTCTGTATTAGACCTGAAAACAGTGGAATTATGCACATGCATTATCAACTAAACATACGCTTTGTTCCATTAGTATCATTGGCTTTTTCTGCAAGTCAAAGATAATGTTATCCAATGTTATAGGAATGAATGTGTCTGAATGAGCCAATATTTTTGCCATAATTCATTTTTAATGTAAAAAAATGGAGTGAAACTATGTTTGTGTGGCCATACATATAGGCATCAGAGCATCAGCCAGGACTCCGATTCCTTTAGAGCTCTAAATGCCTTCAAGACATGTCGGAATGGTATAATCGTTACCTAAAACTTGTTTTAAAGGAATGTTCCGGTTTCAATACAAGTTAAGCCCAATCGACAGCATTAGTGGCATAATGTTGATTACCACAAACACATATTTTGACTCATCCCTCCTTTTCTAAACACAAAGAGAAGCAAAAACGAGATTAAAGTGAGGCTCTTACAATGGAAAGGTTTTAAGGCTGAAATGTGAAGCTAAGTTGAAGTTAAAACTTGTGTATATTTTTTTTTAACCGTAAAGTTTTTTTTACAGTCGTTTTAGGATGGCGGTTCCCAAACTGGGGTGCAGAGCAACTCCTGGGGTTGCGCAAGAACATATTTGTAATGGTCTTAATCTTAATAATATTTACCTATTTAACAAATCCTACATTATTTTTAAAATGTCTGTTTTTTGACAAATTACATTTCACATTGTTAGGATTACTTTAAATTCTGAATCATTCCATCTCGTGATTAGAGGCGCTTCTGTGTCAAATAGCTCCACATATTTTCAGAATAGGTGCCAAATGAAATTAGCTTGATCTTATTAGCCCGCTACTGTACATGCATCAAAATGGACACCTGGTTGAAAACGGGCACCTTAAGGAAATCAAAAGACTGCAGAGGTGCGCAATCTACATCAGCATCTTCTGTGGCGATGAGCGCTGACCACGACCGTGAACGGATGAAGAAACCCGATCGAATGGCGAGTAATGATGAGGCGGGAGCAGAGAACCCTATTATAGATCTGTTGAGCAATAGAAACTGGCATTCGAGAGCGAGAAATGGTCAAGTAAGAAATGCAAGTACAACGACAGTTCCATTGGTTTCGGATTTACATGGATTGGTGACCCAGAAAGTCCAAACCCGCGATGTGTAGTCTGTGGGGACGTTTTAGCCAATAGCAGTCAAGCCCTCATATATGGCCTGCCATTTACAAACAAAACAGTCACTTTCAGGACATGCCTGCAAGTTTTTATGAGGAAAATGAGACGAACTGCAGAACAATAAAAAAAAAAGATCCACTACCATGCAGGCTTGGTGTCTTCCAAAATTGCACCGAGCAAGCACCACATTGCTAAAAGAGGCCTGCCCCACACAATTGGAGACAATCTGTGTTTACCTGTTGCCAATGACATGGTAAACTGTATGCTCAGGGTGAAAGCAGCACAGACGCTGGACAACATCCCTCCGACAACACTGACTGTAGCTCGTCGTATAGACTCAACATCTACTGACGTCCTCAGGCAGCAAATAAATGAAATGGGCAGCGAACATGAGTTTTACTGCACACAGAAGCGTACTGTTATCACGTGAAAAACTCCTTGCCAGGCTTTTTGAACTCCGATGTGAAGTCCAGGAATTGTTTGCGGACAGCCCGTTTCACTTGTCCTCTAGCTTGCCAGACAAGATCTGGCTACAGAAGTTGGCATACCTGGCAGACATATTTTCTTCTCTGAATGAGCTTAATTTAAGGGTCTCAGTGCTACTGTTTTCAACACCCAGGACAAAGATGAAGCTTCTATTCTGCTCCAACAAACATCACAGCGGGCTTTCCAGCGGTGCAATCACAAGAATCTGTGTTGAGTGATCGTGTCAGAGGCCTCGTAATTGAACATCTCAACCAGCTCAGCCAGATTCTGCAGACCCCTCTCTCACCTGGGTTCACTATCCTGTTGATGTTACAGTCAATCCCACATCTCTTATTTCAAGAGCAATCTCTGGAGTTATCGTCTGATGGGGGACACGGCAGACTACAGCCATGACTTCATGAGAGTGGGTTTCTGTACATCAGTAATGGTGGCGTATCCAGGCTTGTCAAAGTGAGCACTTCAAATATCGATGCCCTTTGCAACCACATACATATACAAGGCAGACTTTTCTGCTCTGACGTTGTTGGAAAGCAAACGTTGACAAAGGCTAGATGCAGAGAATGATTTGAGAGTAAAACTGTAATCCATGCAGGCCCATCCAAGACGGTAGGCAGCAATAATCATTATTATTTATAAATGAATTCAATTTGAATGTTTTCTGATAAAAAATGTGCAATTGGTTATTGTGGATAGAAATGTAATGTTCAGATGAGATAAGGTGATGGGTGCTTTACAGTTGTCAGTAGTTTGAAAGGGGTGCATGCTCCTAAAAACTGGAACTGCTGTTTTAGGGTATTAGATATAACTTAAAAAAAATGTTATGACAGTAAAAGCATGTTCACACACACATTGTTCATGTCTTCTGGCTATACTTTTGAAACAGTATTTTAATGTTTGCGAATCCCCCCCATTCACTTAAGACGCACTGGAACCCAGATATTTGCTTTTTTAATTATTATTATTATTATTATTATTATTATTATTATTTATTTATTTTTAAGAAAAATAGGGACAATTTGAAATAATATTTGTGGTCATTTTATGCCACAAATTCTGTCAATTGTACTTAAGCTGGAATATTCCTTTTAAACTAATAAAAGAATTGCCGTAAGCTGATATGGGTGATACTTATGTTTACATTGTTGTTATTTACTGTACAGTTTATGTGCATTTTGTGTACTGTTGATGAAGAATAGCAATAAAGCTGGTCATAAAATACTACAGATTTGGCCGTTTTATGAGGGAGGTGAAATGCTTGTGTGACCAAACTACATTTCCCATCATTCTTAGTGGTAGCACAAGAATGATAAAATGCTTCGTTCAAGCATCAATTTTACACTTAATGTATATCATTTCCCCTTCATTTAGTTGCATTAGCAGTTTAAAAAACAAAAAATGTTCTGTCTTTGGCGGGGAGTGAAAAAGACATAATACAATACTGTACATGTCCCTCAGAGCAAAATCTTTTAAACGCACATATTGCTGTAATTATAATGACCAAAGTCATGAGTAGGAACTTTGCAGGAGGACTTAAGGCGGCATTAGAGCTACATACTGCCTGTATGTGCTACTGTATATAAGACCTGAATGAGTCATGAGATCTCTGCCAGGAAGGTGTTGCTGTTTGCAGTATCATTATTAGTCTTTTTAATTGCAAGGTCACTCAAATATGAGGTAACTGTGTAAATACAGCTCTTGGGTTGCAGTACAAAATGTATTTAGGTTGCCTTAACTGAGCAATAGCACCACCAACACTGTTGAAATAGCCAACATCTGTGTTTTGTGCTGTGAGTTATAGTGTAAGTGATTGGATTTGTATTGACAGTGACATGAAGAATGCCGTCATTGGAAACAACAAGCAGAAAGCCAACTTGATCGTGCTGGGAGCCGTGCCAAGGTAGGTCTGCCCACTTCTCCTCTGTTACCACATATTCAATTGACTTTCTGTTTTGCTGTTCTTTGATGACTTTTCAAGTTGATGTTTTTTAGGGTAATCATAGTTGAACTATATGTGTGTGTGTATGTGTGTATGTGTGTATGTGTGTATGTGTGTGTGTGTGTGTGTGTGTGTATATGTAGACTCCTGTACCTTCTCCAGCAGAGCTCATCCAGTCCAGACTTGAGGACTGAATGTGCAGTCGTTTTGGGCAGTCTGGCCATGGGTACTGAAAACAACATCAAGTCCCTGGTGGACTGTCACATCATCCCAGCCCTGCTGCAAGGTTCTGCCTCTCTCTCGTGCCCTCTCTCTATCACTCGCTGTATCGGTCAGAAATGCACTAATGTCTTGTGTGTTTCGTCAGGTCTCTTGTGTTCTGATTTGATCTTTATTGAGGCGTGTTTGCGCTGTTTAAGAACTGTTTTCATCAGTCCAGTCACACCAGTTCAGCTGCTCTACACAGTAAGACTAAATCTCTAGAGTATTTTTTTTACATGTCACTATTACAGCACATTAATGTAGACGCAAAATTACAAATGCGCATGCATTAACAGAAGTGTTGTTTTTGTTTTTGCATCAGGACCCCACTGTGATCCCCCATCTCATGTCACTGCTGAGTCGATCACAGCACACACAGGAATACATCACACAAATATTCGCCCACTGCTGCAAGGTAAAACAACTCGGATGGGCCTAGAGAGTGTGCTGATCACAAAAAACAATAGATATATTATGGTATTACTCAACAGCCAGTTGGTTGATCTGCACAGTATAGGTGTCGTTTGAAGCTTAGACTCTCATCTTTACTATGAATATAACTGATCTGACCAATCTCAAATATTGCTCTTAAATTTGCTGATAAAATACAACTGAGTTCCTCTTTCATAATTCACACATTTACGGTCGCAACAATCATATTTAGAACCAGTAAAAAGATACAAAATATCACACAGCCGTGTATTATATATTTTTGGAAAGATCTTGATAAGAATATAATGGGCAAATTAGTTTCACTCGGAGACCAAACTACAGTGAGTTTTACTGTGTGAAATGCACATGCTTGAGAAACAGAAAACTGAATTATCTTGGTTTATAACTTCACTGAATAAATGTGCCCACACTCAATATAATACGATATATAGATCCTGAAATATTAGTCAAAGAGCCATAACAAGCTATAGTGGCAAATCGTTAATGGTGTTTCTATGGTTTCATTTACATTTCTGCATTTTCACTGGGATCAATTCACTGAAACATGATCCTTCACGTCATAGATGTGTCAGATCATTCTCATTTGTGTCTAGAGAGTGTTCGAATCAATTTTTGGAAACAAGCGTAATCCCACATGGGTTAAACAGAGCCAGACCGCACATACACAGACTGCGCACAAGAGGGTGCTCAACGCACATATATGGTGCCAAAGTGAGCTGAATTTCATCATTAGGGACTTGTGTGTGTGTGTGTGTGTGTGTGTGTGTGTGTACAGTACTGTGCAAAAGTCTTAGGCACATACGATGCTTCACAAAAACATTTGTCTTAAGATAGTTATTTATATCTTCAGCTTTAGTGTGTCAGTAGGACATTTTAGACTCCCAAACGTTTCATAAGCGAATAGAAGAACAGGGAACCCTGCAACAGACGACGTGATCCCCAGAATATAGAGTCAGTGTGAGATCACAAGAAGAGACAGAAGCAATCGAGACAGCCGAAATAGAAAGAAGAACTGTGACGTATTCTCCAAGAAGCTTGGAACATCCCATCTGCAACAACCAAGAAAAACTCCAGGTGTATCTAGCAGAATTGGGCTGTTTGGAAGGCGAATGTGGTCACACCAAATATTGATTTAGCATTTTTTTTTTTTATACCATGCATTTGACCCACTTCAATATTTATTTATTTATTTTGTTTTATAATCTGTTACTTTTGGGCATGCCATTAAATAAAGCATTAAATCTGCTTCAAATGTCTTCATGGTATAAGTCAAATATACTTTTATTCAGATTGAATCCTTTGTAATGAGGGTAATATTACCTTACCCTTGGTAAAATGATTGTATCACGACAGGTTTTCATGGCTTATTGGTTTATTAGAAAAGACTAACAGTCTTTCTGGCCTCTACATATTTACTGTTTTCAATGTTTGTGTCTGTGTTTAGACTCCAGAACATCAAACGGTGTTGTTCAACCATGGTGCCATCCAGAACATTGCTCCTCTGCTCATCTCTCCCTCCTTTAAGGTACCAAATGCATTCGAGCACATTGTACTGATGCATCCCCCGTGCACTCGATGCTGCTCCAGCTGCTGCTGCATCTTCCTTGTTGTCTTTTGGAATTGGAAACTTTTAACTTCTTTTAAAGGGGTCATATCATTTTCATTGTATTTTTATAGTGCTGTCAGTCGATCATTTTTTTTTATTTGTGATTAATCTCATAATGTTTGTAGTTAATTGCAATTATATGCAGATTTTGAAAGTATTGAAATTTTACTTGAACTATTCTTCTTTACCTTTCAAAATGCATTTAATTTTTTAGTAAATAAAACAAAACAATATGTAGTAATATAATACTTTATTAACATTTTCCAAACAAAGCCTTCCACAGTAAAAAGAAATGGAATATACAATGTATCGGCCGCCGATAACCGGGAAAATCTCAATGTTATTATCGTGCCATATTTTGACAAGCTCATATCGCTCTGTGAGGAATATTTAAATGTTTCTGCACCTTATGTGGTTTTGGGGCTGGTTTTAGTCATCTGCTGTAAGGAAGGACATGTTATTTCCCATATTCTGTTTGTTACATGAGGCAATAAACGGAAACGCGGCAAAAACATGTACAGTATGTTACTACAATCATTGTCATGTATTCATGAAACATAAGCAGAATGTGGAAAATAACACATCATTGTGATTAAAACACAACCAACATTTCTATTGAAATAATTCTCTCAGAGTGACTCGAGACGGCTAAAACACGAGTTTGTGAGTGAAATGAATGTTGATATGTATGTTGTTACCTGTTCCTGTTTCATACGTTATACAGTGGAACTGTCACAGATGAGCGCTGGAACACGTGTCTGTGAATAACACACACACATAACACACACGGTCCATCGCTGCATGTATACAGAGATTAGGGTTTGTTTAATGTTTGTTTAATGTTTGTTACCGCTCATGAATACAATGTATGTGTCACTCACATCAGCATACATCTGTAATATAGGCACATTTCTGGTTCATGCGACATCTGACAAATTTTAAATAGCAGCAAATCCAAATTCCAAGTTTTTAAATGACACAAATTTCCCAAATGAGAAGCTTTTAATTCATTAGCAGTTCCAGGTTAAAGGATTGAAAATTAATCAGTTATCGATATCGGCCACAACTGGCTGTGAATTATCGGCACAGAAATCCCATACCCGTACATCTCTAAGAGAAATGCAGTGAAATTGCACCAATTAAGCTGTCACATTCCTTCGCAAGAGGTAATATATCTAGGGCTCAGACTGAACTCCATTCAGCTTTGAGCGTTCCTTTCGGGGGAGCGCATAGAAACATTTTGCACCTGGATCTCCCTTTTTCCAGCGGGGGAGTTCAGTTTCTCTAAGCATGTGTCTCCGGC
Source organism: Moxostoma hubbsi (assembly GCA_032164185.1). Taxonomy (NCBI): domain Eukaryota; kingdom Metazoa; phylum Chordata; class Actinopteri; order Cypriniformes; family Catostomidae; genus Moxostoma; species Moxostoma hubbsi. Next base: position 633,469 of record JAVLUX010000047.1, on the reverse strand, counting down.
TGTTGGGCTTGATGGCCTCAACAGTGGCTGTGATTCCTCTGGGGTGATGTTGAATGAGGGCATTTCAGAACTGGACAGCGGCACTGTGTTCGGGCCGGCAGCACAGCTTCAGTCTCCGATTGATCATCTCTTAGAATGCAGGAACGCTCTCCGTTATTAGAGAGTCCCATCTTATATCAGGACAGGGTGCACGTTAGGACTCATTTTAATGATTAAAGTGGTGATGACGGACCCTTCTCTCACAGGCTGGGGTGCTGTGTTTGAGGGCAGAACCGTGGGAGGCACATAAACATTCTGGAGCTGCTAGCAGTGTTTCTAGCTCTCAGATATTTTGTGAGTTTTCTCAGGAGTTGTCACGTGTTGAGCAGAACAGACAACACGACTGTGCCTATATAAATCTGCAAGGTGTAATCCGCCCTTGCCAGCTTCACAGTTTGCCAGAGAAATGGGTAGTATGGAGCAGCACAAACCTGTTGTCATTATGAACTGGGAGTGGATTTGCTGTCCTGGGGGAATCCTCTATACAGAGATTGTAAGCTTCACTGGCAAGTTGTGAGGCTGATATGGCACAGATACGGACAGACAGCCGTAAATCTCTTTGCATCAAGCAAAGACACACACTGTCCTCTGTTCTTCTCCCTGGTGGGCGACGATGCACCATTGGGTGTGGATGCTCTAGCCCACCCGTGGCTTCACGTGTTACTATATGTGTTTCCCCCACTGAGCCTGATCAGGACCGACGCTGCGGAGAGTGAGGGAGTTATTCCCTTATTATACTCGCTTCGAAATGGTCAGGGAAGCTGTGGATGGCAGAGACAGCTTGACTGCTTTACGGCCACCCCTGGCCTGTACTTCTGCGCAGAGATCTCTCTCAAGCAGACGGAGATTTTCCATCCCTCTGCTCTGATGATGGCTCTCTGGGCCGGGCCCAGTTTGCCCCCGAGAGTGATTGAAACGATCCAGAGAGCAGCTTTGACATGTTGGTTATATGATCTCAAATGGGAAGTGTTTGAAAGATGGTGTGCAGACAGACACACACCATATTTGTGTTCGGTGACTGATGTATTTTGTTTTCTGCAAGACCTTTTGGATAAGGGCGGTCAAATTCTGTTCGGCTGCTATATCAGCATGTCATGTGGGCATCGACTCTGGCACTTTGGGCCAGCACCCACTTATTTGTCATTTTATGAAAGGCGCCCGGAGGTTACACCCGTTTATTTACCTGTCCGTTGTTCTGTACGCGCTGTCTCAGCCCCCTTTGAAGCGCTAGAGATCATTACGATAAATCTGCTCTCTTTAAACGCAGCTTTATTACTTGCTCTCACACCTGCTCAGCGAGTGAGTGAACTACATCAGTTCTGTGGTTCACCCAGGGAGGTCTGAAGGTAACTCTTAGCCCAAATCTGGCAATTGTTCCTAAAGTGAGCAACTCTTCAGGCTTATGCCAGTTGGTAGACTTGTTGGCCTTTCCCTGCTCCATTTTCCTCCACAGAGGAACAGTGTTTACATTGTTAGTGCCCAGAGTGCTTATGGGACAATAGTCAGCTTTTCATCAGACTCTCCTTAGGGAAAACCTGTTTCTCGCCAGCACCTCTCTCATTGTGTGGTAGATGCGATTATGTTATAATAGCCCTCTGGACGGACAATGTGCCAACTCCACCAGGGGTATGGCCAAGTCTTCGGTGCTACTCAAGGCCATTTCACAAAGAGATTTGTGCTGCGGCGAGTTGGTCTTCCCTTCACACATTTCTAAGAATGTATAGACCGGATGTTACGGAGCTTTCTGTGGCTCACTCTTCTTGAGGCGGGAGTGCAACATACCGTACAGGAAGCACAGATGCATATGTTTCAACAGCTCGGTGTGTTGGGAAGGGGGAGCATAAGAGGAGCCATATTCTTCTGTTTCTGAAATCGGCTCCTTAATATCAGGAAGTGTGATGTAGTACATTTGTTAGGTTCTGCATGTGGCTTCAGCCAGTTTATCTGCAATTCGGGAGTTGCCTATGTCCCTTAGTGAGAGACCTCACTGCATGTTACCAGCGAACCGGGTTTACATGAGTAACCTGAAGTTTTCATAGTACATTGTGCTCCTTCATTCCAAAATATCAAGGAAAAGTTGATTCCTTGTGAAACAATCCTTTTAAAGTGTGTTTTGACTTTTTCACATCTTTACTTTTTCTTTCATTTCAAAAGTAATCATGTTTTGTGAATTCTCCCACTGTAGGTACGGATGCAGGCATTGAAGTGTTTCTCAGTCTTGGCCTATGAGAATGCGCAGGTCTCCATGACGCTGGTGAATGGTGTGTGTTCCCCTCATCTTATTCTCTCCATTTATCAACCTCACATTCACAAGAAATTCCTTCTCTGTTTTCTTCCTCAGCTTCTTGTGTATCAGTCAGTCTGATATCACCGTTTAGTCAAGTAACCGTATATCAATCAAATCAAATCAAAATCAAAATTTGCAACAGTACAGTTTTGGAAGTAAAAAAAAAAAAACGAATTCTACTTACTTGGGTGACAGTAAACACTCCTGAAGAAGCCGAGTATGTTTCATTGCTGAATTCAGGAAGCCCTACACGACCCACAATCCTGAATGGAGATTCAGTAATCATGTCACTATTAAGCCCCACCAGCGGCATCGTGAGAAGGCAATCACATTAATTTTCAATGAGAGCATAGCAACTTCCGGCGACACAAGCTGCCACGTTCGTTGGTGAAACTGTATTGTTACCCTGGTAACTGCATAGCAACCAGACAGGGTTACCCTAGCAACCAAGTAACAAATCACATATCTTTGAACCAGAACATTGGAGAAATTTAGGGTTTGACATATTTCACACAGGATTGCAAGGAGCCTTATGAGTATCACTTTGGTAACTGCCTAGCAACCAGATGGGATTACCCTAGCAACCAAGTAACAAATCACATATCTCTGCACCAGAAAATCGTAGAGACTTCTGGGTTGACTTAATTCACTCAGGATGGAAAGGAGGCATGAAAAGTATTACCCTGGTACAGTGTTAATTTCGTCAGACGAGACGAGACTAAACGACCTTTTTTTCCATGACTAAGACGAGACGATGACGAGACTGCACCAATTTCCAAAAACGCTGACTAAGACTAAATTAACATGCATTATTGTTGACGAAAAAAGACGAGACTAAAATGTTTTGCATAAAATAAAAACTAAGATAAAATCTCTCTTCATTTTCGTATACAATCGTCTCTACTTTTTCATCATGAGATTGAATATTCAGCTGTTACGCCTTCAACATATTCCGAATGAGTTTGCGCTGTTGCTCTAGTAACGGCTACAGGTCTCATACTCCTGTGGCTGCAACACGAAACTACATGGAGCAAGAACACAACAATCATAGACAGTGGCGAACACGCCACGAGCGCCGACGACATGCTAGGTGGAAGGAAGAGGCTCGATATTTGGTCGCATTTTAGGTACAATGATATTGACAAAAAGTCAGAATGTGTCATTATAACTAACGGGAAGCACTGCGGATAAACAATACCGGGAAAAATACCACCAACCTTAAGCGACATCTAAAGGCTAACCACCCACACATTCAGGGAAGTTAACTTAAATATACGTCTCATAAGCTAATGCTGATTTTAGGCATCTACGCTGTAAATTAACCAGTTAGCTATGGTGTTGTGGCACATACATTATGCAGGTTATATATATATTTTATGTAACTTATTTGCTTAATAAAATACTCTTCAGAACAAGTTCATCATTTGTGAATGTGTCTCTTAAATCAGAAAACCAGCCACGTTTAACAAAGTGAATTCAACATATCATTCAACAAGTGTATTTTGTCAGGTAATTATGACATTTAACCAATATTTGAGATGTGGGAAACATTATTTGACTGAAATGGTTATCTCAGAATTAATCTCAGAAATAATTTATTTAAAAAAAGACTAAAATGTTTTGAAACTTGACTAAGATATATTGAGTTTTCTTTTGACTAAAACTAGACTAAACTGACGAGACTTTTAGTCGACTAAAACTTGACTAACAAAAAAAGATATGTGAATGACTAAATATGACTAAAACTAACAAGGACATTTCGCACAAGACTAAGACTAAATTAAAAATAGGTGACAAAATTAACACTACCCTGGTAACTGCCTAGCAACCAGATGAGGTTACCCTAGCAACCAAGTAACAAATAACATATCTCTGCACCAGAACATCGTAGAGACTTCTGAGATGAATTATTTCACTCAGGACATCAAACTAAAAACCTTCAATCTTCAAAATTTTACTACTACTTCAAACTTTCATGCTAGCTTTCTTAAGCCAACCTAAAGTTTGTACTCAAACTGAATTTTGAGCGGAGGCTTAGGAAATGTTTATGCTTCAAATCAAATGTCGCCATATTGTGATTCATATCAAATGTGTGTGTGTGTTCCGCAGTACTTGTAGATGGAGAGCAGCTCTCTCAGGTTTTTGTCAGAATGATGCAGCGGGACAAACCCATCGAAATGCAGCTAACAGCTGCCAAATGGTGAGTGAATCTTATAGTCCAGGTTATCTGTGAAAATGTGTCATTGCTCCAGCTCTTACCTTTTACCTCTTCCCACCCCAGTTTAACATACATGTGTCGAGCAGGAGCCATCAGGACAGATGACAGCTGTGTTGTATTAAAGGTGCCTCCAAAATCATCTGCATTCATCTTAGAAAAGTCCCATTCTAGCATATAACTTCTGAAAATGTATATTAACTAGTTTAATCTGTGTATGTGGGCAGACTCTGCCATGCCTGGTGCGGATGTGCAGTAAAGAACGGTTACTGGAGGAGCGGGTGGAGGGGGCCGAGACGCTGGCCTACCTGATGGAGCCCGACATAGAACTACAGCGGATTGCCAGCGTCACCGATCACCTCGTGTCAATGCTGGCCGACTACTTTAAATACCCGAGCTCTGTCAGCGCCATTACAGATATTAAGAGGGTGACTGGATACTTCACATGCCCACACAAAACAGTCTAGAGCACTTTACACCTGTGTTTAGCACTGACCACTTGTAATCAGACCCGGTGTAACCATCTGTTTATCGGATTACATCTCGATTCAGTTTAACTGACTGTTACTGTCTTCCTGTAGTTGGACCATGACTTGAAACATGCACATGAGCTCAGACAGGCAGCGTTCAAACTCTACGCCTCGCTGGGCTCCAATGACGAGGACATCAGGAAGAAGGTGAGACACAGTGAGGGCACACCTGACATATTTTCTGGAAGAAGATTAAATTGATTAAGATTACAATACAGGTGATACAAGAGAATTACGCAACCCTCTAACGTAGTGGTTTTCAACCTTTTTGAGTCCAAACCCACCCCCACTCCACGCACATTGTTGAAGACAAGTGTTTGATGCCCTCCCATGATCTGTCTGTTTCTGACACCTTCAATAACCTTTTTTTTTTTAAGAACATGGATTTCTTGAGGCTTCTTGAATTACACAATGAATTGCGATTAATTATGCTCAGGATGTTGACATACAGTATGTGACCATTTTCTACTACAGATCACAGAGACGGAGAACATGATGGACCGGATCGTTAGTGGCCTATCAGAATCCAGTATAAAAGTACGGTTAGCAGCAGTCAGGTATGAGGCATCTTGTCAATTTCAAACTTCCTTGTTGTCTGTTAAATATTTGGAAAACAAACTGGGTTAAATTGGGTTAGATAAAAGTGCACCAGATATTAGTGGTCGACGATATGTTTTTTTTAATGGCTGACGCTGATAACGAGATCTAGAGCGCAGGATGGCCGATTGCTGATTTACTGTAAATGCCAATATACAGTACATAATGCAATTTAACAACAGCAAATGAGATGAAGTGAAATGAATATTTCCTCAAATTTGCATACCCTTGAAAAAAATATTGAAAACTGATATTTTTGACTATCCAATGACAAATCTATTGATGGATTTTGGAAGTGACACGAGAAAGTTAAAGTTCAGCTCAGTTAATGTTGATTACCACAAAACAAATATTTCAATTCTTCCCTCCTTTAAAAGATGCAAAAATCAAGGTTACATTGAGGCACTTACAATGGAAGAGAATGGGGACAATTTTTGGAGGGTTTAAAGGCAGAAATGTGAATTTTTATAATTTTATAAAACATTAATTCTTCTGTTAAAACTCATGTATTATTTGAGCTGTAAAGCTGTTTAAATTGTGATTTTTACAGTCGTTTTAGAGGTTGTTGACATTACATCATCATGGCAATGAAGTTGTAAAATTGGCTTTAACTCTGCACAGAAAAGGTTAGTAAGTGATTTGATCATACACTGCATGAGAAGAGCTGTATCCGGACCAGTAGACTCATGGATAAAACACTGAATTTCGGACGTATTCAGAAATCTACTGGCCCGGAGTCTCAAATTCCACAGGCCTGTATAGATCTGATTATATACCATTTTGGATGTAAAGTGACAGACACATTTGTCTGTACAGTAATGTAGTTCGCTGTCACCTACAATAAGCCAAACTTTCAGTTATTTGCCTTCCCCTGAACGGTTAGCTTGAAACACCTTTCACTTATAATATACAGTCATTAACATATAGCAGGCCATCGGACATCACAACCAGTATCATTTCCTGTGTAAACTTCACCGTTCCCTTTACGTGTCCGCTGAATTGAGGTATGTGGATTTTTGTGAACGTTATGGTTACATTTTACTTGGGTCAGGGTTTTCCCTAATACATCTGACAAACTCGAAGTGGGGGTTTACTATTCCCACATTTTTCCAGATTTGACTCTTTTCATGCAGTGACACTATAATCATGTTAACAAGCTTATTGTTTATGTGTTGTGGCTATACTTTTGAAATCGTGAGTATTGTAATGTTTACGGGGTCGGCCCATTCACTTCCATTGTAAGTGCCTCACTGTAACCCAGATTTTTAGTTTATATTTTAAAGAAAAGGAGGGGCAAGTCCAAATTAATTTGTGTGGCAACCAATATTTTGCTTAACTTATAATGAATGCAGAATATTCCTTTAATTGGCCGAGCGAACACCATCATTGGCCAATGCTGAAAATGGCCAAATATCTGCCATTTAATTAATTGGTCTGGACTAATATAGTATATATATCGGTCTATCACAACCAGCAGTTGATTACTGACAAAACTGATAGAAATGTTTGATCTTATTTGATTTCTTTCATATTTTACGCAGATGTCTGCACAGTTTATCACGATCCGTACAACAGCTAAGAACGAGTTTCCATGATCACGCAGTATGGAAGCCACTAATGAAGGTACGTTGTACAGACACTGTTGAGTTTAAACTGAACCCTAATTGAACCCTAACTAAATACACATTTGTTTTGGAGCAGTTACTACAGAACGCACCAGACGAGGTGCTGGTTATGGCCTCTTCAACACTATGCAACCTATTGCTGGAGTTTTCCCCCAGCAAGGAGGTAAAGCACAATTAAATACACCCTCTTTAGGGCTAAGCTTTAATTAGTGCTGTTTGCTATGGCTATTGCTTTTATTTTGTAAACTAGTTGGATGTTGTGTTGCATAGAAACACTTTAATGTCCAGTCCCACTGGGCTTATAAAGCGAGTTTGTGTGCTCAGACTGTGTTTTTGTGTGCAGCCTATCTTAGAGTCCGGGGTCATCGAGTTACTATGCAGCCTCACACAAAGTGACAGTCCAGCACTGAGAGTCAATGGCATCTGGGCTCTCATGGTAAGAGCCCAACTCTTCATTGTACATTTTCCACTTTTCCCACACAGCAGGTGTCTTTCATAGTATTATTTGCTTCTGAAAGACGGTACATTTGCGTCATCAGGGTGAGTACCATCTTGAGTGCTTACGACAGCTGTTTACCACTTTATCTGTTTTCCAACAGAAAACAGGTCAAGTGTCTTCGTCTGTTTTCGTCAGCCCATCTTACTAACAAGCATTCAATTTGCTCTGTGGACCAGAATAAACCTTTTCCACTCATCTGGAATGAGGCTTTATCAGAAATGATGATAATGTGATGGTCAAACAAATTATACTTCATCAATAGTGGTTCATTTCCGCAAATTAGGCCAAATTGCTTTTATTCCAGTTGTTGAGTGCATGAAGCCCCAGACCCTTATGTTAAAGCAGACTTGGGTGCGATTCTTGGTGAGCACTTGAGTTTCGAAAAACGGCTTTCGTACCAACCAGCCATACAATTTCTGGTTTCAGATGGACACAAAAAGCTCCAATACGAAAACACTCTTAGTGCTGTATGTACATCTCTGCTAGAAGCCTAATGTAATCAGAAGCTGTCGTGTGTGTGTGTGTGTGTTTGTGAAGAATATGGCCTTCCAGGCAGATCAGAAGGTGAAGGTGGAGATAGTTCGAGCTTTGGGCACAGAACAGCTCTTCAGACTCCTTTCTGACCCTGATACCAATGTACTCATGAAAACACTTGGGCTGCTACGAAACCTGCTCTCCACCAGACCAGTAAGACACACGCGCGCACACACACACACACACACTGATTTGTTTCACATCAGTCTACACTCCATACCCCATAATGACAAAGCAAAAAACAGATTTTTTTTTTTAACTTACCACATTTATTAAAAAGAAAAAAACTGATATCACATTGACATAAGTATTCACACCCTTAACTCAGTACTTAGTTGAAGCACCTTTAGCAGCGATTAGAGCATCAAGTCTTTTGGGGTATGATGCAGCAAGCTTTCCACACCTGGATTTGGGTTTTTTCTTCTCTGCAGATCCTCTCAAGCTCTGTTAGGTTGGATGGGGACTGTTGGTGGACAGCCATTTTCAGGTCTCTCCAGAGATGTTCGATTGGGTTAAAGTCCAAGCTCTGGCTGGGCCACTCAAAGACATTCACAGAGTTGTCCCAAAGCCACTCTTGTGTAGTCTTGGCTTGGGGTCATTGTCCTGTTGGAAGGGGAACCTTCAGCCCAGTCTGATGTCTTGAGTGCTCTGGACCAGGTTTTCATTAAGGATATCTCTGGATTTTGTTGTGTTCAGCTTTCCTTCAACACTGACTAGTCTCCCAGTTCCTGCTGGTGAAAAACACCCCACAGATTATTGCGACCACCACCATGCTTCACCGTTAGGATGGTATTGCGCAGGTGATGAGGGGTGCCTGGTTTCCTCCAGACATGATGCTTGCCATTCAGGCCAAACAGTTCAATCTTCGTTTCATCAGACCAGAGAATCTTGTTTCTCACAGTCTGAGATTCCTTGATTCCTTGCACTGAGGAGAGGCGTCCGTCGGGCCACTCTGCCATAAAGCTCAGATCGATGGAGTGTTGCAGTGATGGTTGTCCTACAAGCTTCTCCAATCTCCACACATGATCTCTGTAGCTCAACCAGAGTGACCATCGGGTTCTTGGTCACCTCTCTTACAAAGGCCCTTCTTGCTCAGTTTGTCCAGACGGCCAGCTCTAGGAAGAGTCCTGGTTGTTCCAAACTTCTTCCATTTAAGAATTATGGAGGCCATTGTGCTCTTGGGAACCTTCAATGTAGCCAAATTGTTTTGTAGCCTTCCCCGGATCTGTTCCTCAACACAATCCTGTCTCTGAGGTCTGCAGGCAGTTCCTTTGACCTCATGGCTTGGTTTTTCCTCTGATGTGCATTTTCAGCTGTGAGACCTTATATAGACAGGTGTGTGTCTTTCCAAATTATGTCCAATCAGATGAATTTTCCACAAGTGGACTCCAATAAAGTGTAGAAACATCTCAAGGATTATCCGGTGAAATGGGATGCACCTGAGCTAAATTACAAGTGTCAATGCAAAGGGTGTGAATACTTATGTTAATGTGATATTTAAGGTTTTTCTTTTTAACATATTTGCAAAGTTATCAAAAATCTGGTTTCCTCTTTGTCATTTTGGGGAATGGAGTGTAGATTGATGTGAAAAAATCCTAATTTTAAGCATGTTAGAATAAGGCATCAACATGCAGTAACAAAATGTGAAAAAAATTAAGGTGTCTGAATACTTTCTGAATGACTGTTTCCTCCCATTGTTTAATAAATTTTCTCTAGCGCATGTCCCTTCCAGAGCCTTTCAGAATCTAATAAGATTAACAGCTTTCTGTAACACACAACCACACTAATAGACTCTCTGTGTTTGGTAGCATATAGACCAGATCATGAGCTCACACGGCAAACAGATCATGCAAGCGGTCACCCTAATCCTAGAGGGAGAGCACAGCATAGAGGTCAAAGAACAGGTAAGACACACACACACACACACACACATCACTAGGGACTTTAGCAGATTGAGCCTTTCAATCTTGTCTTCCGTTGTGCTGGTACACACACTACATGACCATTCGTCTCCGGCCTTGTGTACACATAGTATTAAGATATCACGAGTGTACAAGCAAGACGCATCACCATTACACCTGGTCACCTCTTTGGACCACTCGTGTTTGGATTTCGAGGGGAGAGTCTCTGATTTCTTGATGACATCAGTCATTGTGTTTGTGTATTACTGAATGATAATAAATTGCAGTAAATTATACGAATGCAAATCGATAAAAACTGGATCACAGTTTCTCTTGAAAACAATTATTGTAGTGCGGTAACTGAGCTTCTAATGTTCGTGCTTCCCAAATCTCTGGGGTCGACGGACGCGCCGGCACGTCCTGCTGGATATTTTCGTCATTATAGCAGAAACAACTTAAAATACTCCGTCATTTATGGGTATACAGATAAGTGTAAGACATCATTAGAGACTATAAAGGGTCTACTTTTATTTGTGTACACTCATAATAACAATGAAACATTGTGCTTTTGTAAAATAAAGAAAATAACAAGGGTGAGCTGTCAGCAGTCTCTGTGTTCACAAGCATATATCTGAAACTGAACTGAAACTCTGTGAATACTTATCACACAAACATGAAACATGTCTAAAGAAAGCTTAAAATGTCTACTTTTAAATAAAACAATTCAAATTTAAAACAAATATTCTCCTGCAATGTAATCTGTATGAAACAAAGCGATGTAAAGTTTCTCCTGGCTCAGCTAATTATCCCTAATGTGATCACACCCACCAGCAGAGTGCGCCATTCATACGGTAATGTGCTGAGGCGATCAATGCAAATGGTGAACGCCCCCTACTGTTCCTTAAAAACAAAGTTCATTCACTTTTCTGTGCATTTGGAAACTTGCACGATACACAGGCAAGGAAACAAATAAAATGAAATAAATTATATCTTGGTGAGCAGAAGAGACTTTTTTTAACAGTAGCATAGGTCTAATATTAAGTCAAGTCTTTATATAAAGATAATGTATAGTCAGATTACTTCTTTTAACTTTTGATCATTAAGTCTCCTCACATTCCTCATTGATAGTTCCAGGGGAGGGTCTTTTGTCTCCTCAGGTGTGATTCACAATCAACATTCATGATAGTTCACGCCTCCTCGCATATGACATTTCTAACACTAAAAGTGTCTTACAAAAGTTAAATTACTATATTGTTTTGTATGAATGAGTGATCAGGATGGTTTTAACATCATTTTGTAGCAAAAACTCTAGGTTAGGGTTAGGTTACAATATCCAGTTCTCAAAAGTCTTGTGGACAAATGTTGAGTATGTGTTATATGGCCTTATTTCAGTGACTTAACATTTAATTTTTTTCAAAAACATGCATAAACGTTATTTTCTCAAAAATACAAACATGTACACACATGTTGCTCACATGATATTGTAGCCAGTTTGTGCTGAAGACAGTGTTATCACATTTTAGCCATTATTGTGTTTTAAGCAACTGAAAAAAGCACAAATGTCAAGGCATGTCAAAACTTCTCCAGGGCCCAAAATACCCTCAGACACCAGAGGGTTAAAATTACGATGACGAAATTAATTCAAAAACTCGTGCAGTTTATTCCTGATAACATGTCAGACTTTGCAAAGCTGAAAATAGTAAAGACGGCGGTTAGGGAGATGTGAATGATGTTTTCCTGCTTCCCAATACCATGCTCTCCTCTTGCGCTCTCTGTATTTCATTTGTTGTGGCTGATTACGGTCTCTCACACGTCAGGACAGTGCGCACACCTGACGACAAGACGTCTACATATCAAGCTGGTTTGAAATCTGTTGTAGCGTCTGCGACTTGTCAGGCGTATTGCAGATGTTTGCACATTACAAGAGCGTTGGTCGTGAGATCTGAGACTTCTCAACACAGACAAGTCACCGACTCGACTTCAAAGGAGACCACCTCGAGTCGTTTAGTGTGCACTAGGTATTAGGCGTTGGCTCTTGGGTAAGACGATATATATTATACCGTAAATATTTCCACGATATATTCCCAGGATGTTTCCTTCAAGCAATGTTCTGGGTTCAGTTCAAATGCACCTCTATCCTAAATCATTTGACGTGTCTCTCAGTTTGTAAAAGCAAACAAAATCTGTGTTTACAGTAAAACACTTTAAAATGCTTCGACCCTTTGACTTCCATTGTGTGCATTTAAAGGCAGAAATTTGCAGCTTGTATTTTTGTTAAAGCACTAGGTGTAATTTTGAGCTGTAAAGGGGAATTGTCTGTTTAGCAGTGGGACGGCTGTCCTGTGTGGATACATGTCTAGTTTTGTGTTTGCATAATATTTTGTGAGAGATTTTTCTCTATTTAAACAGGAGTGGATAAAAGCATTTTGTGTGGTAATGGTCACATGCCACAAATGCTGCCGATAGAGCTCGTATTGAACCTTCCTTTTTATTTGTGTAGTTTCACGATATACAGCGTTTCAAAGCAGCTTCCAGAAGGTCATACTGTAATGTCTGGAATGTGTTTAAGAGGATCACAATGGCACAATTGATGATGATGATGATGATGATGATGATGGCTTTGGTCTCTTTTGTAGACTTTGTGCATATTGGCCAACATCGCTGACGGAAACACTGCCAAGGAACTCATTATGACCAATGATGATATGCTCCAAAAAATCAAATATTACATGGTAAAGTCTGTTTAAATTCATTTAGATCTTTTGGTGTCTTAATAATGGACTTTTTTCTAACACTACCCTTTTTCTGTTCTGTAACTTATGCCATGGTCTCATTCCCTGTTGTCTGTTCTGAAACTTGTTTGACCGGCTGTTTTGTTTCTTTGGTTTCAGGGTCACTCCAACGTGAAGCTGCAGCTGGCCGCCACTTTCTGCATCTCCAACCTCATCTGGAATGAGGAGGACGGTGAGCAGCTCATGACACATGGGCTATGTGAATGTGTAGAAGGGTTAGAGGTGTTTCTCTGGAATGGCGTATAGTTGGACTGTTGAAAGTGTGGCGATGAGATTGTTGTGAACTGTCATTCTCATTGTCTTGCTAATAACAAGCCCCATCTGGCTCTCATTTATGAGGGAAATTGATTCCTCAATCGTTTAATGATAAATGAGCTGGCTATGAGATCATTGTTTTAATGTCACATTCTGTATGTGTTGACTGTGTTAAATAATTTAAACCGCACTATTGATTAAATTAGTTAAATTTAATGACATGATTAATTAAACTGCAAGGTAATTAATTAAATGTTCCGGGTTCAATACAAGTTAGGCTCAATCATCAGCATTTGTGGCATAATTCTTTTTAAAAGCAAAATTCAGGGGTACAGTGGGGCACTTGCAGTGGAGGTGAATGGGGGCAATCCGTAAACGTTAAATTACTCATAAGACATAAACAATATGCATGTTAACTTCATTTTAGTGTGATTAAAATCACTTAATCACCTTTTCTTTGTAAAGTTATAGCCAATTTTACAGCTTAATGGCCATGACAACATAATGTCAACTAACCCTAAACCATAAAATGAATGTCAAATTTCGAAATCCAAACACAAGTGGTCCAAAGAGGTGACCAGGTGTAATGGTGATGTGTCTTGCTTGTACACTCGTTGGAGATGAACGGTTGTGTAGTTAACACACCCAGTCAGCGGTCAGTCGTGTAGTGTGTGTGTGTACCAGCACAATCGAAGACAAGATTGAAAGGCTCAATCTGCTAACATACGATTTAAGCAACTTTACAGCAACCCCATTCACTTCCATTGTAAGTGCCTCACTGTAACATCAATTTTAGCTTTTTTAAAGAAAAGGACGGATGAGGCAAAACAATTTGGTAATCAACATTATGCCACAAATGCTGTGGATTGAGCCTAACTTGTCGGGAATATTCCTTAAACATTAACGTATTATTTATGCCATGTTCACAGCCCTAGAAACAATGCATCCAAATGCATCTCCAAACAATTGTACTGCAGTTTTCCACCATTTGTTATTTAGAGGCTAGCTTCATACATCCAAACCTTTTCCAAAGAATGATGAAAATTCTCCATTGGATTTTGGATGAATCGTTTTTGTGCAATTAAGTGTTGTGAATATTTACCTACTTGAGGATAAAAGGATTCTCTCTCACTCACACTCCTCTCTCTCTCTCTCTCAATTTTTTTCAATTTCAATGTACTTTATTGGCATGATTGTGTTTACATGCAATATTGCCAAAGCATTAAAACAGATAATGGCAAGACAAATAATAATCTCTCTCTCTCTCTATCCCTATTTTAAATTGCTGTTTTTTTTATTGTTGTTTTATTTAGTTGTATATTGATACAGTTTTGTATGCGATGATGGTTGTTAATTGCAAAATAATGTTTTAGAGGAAAAAAATTGTTTAAATAAAGAGGTATAAAACGTCTCTCTATCTCTGCGTCCCGCTAGGCTCACAAGAGAGACAAGACAAATTAAGGGAGATGGGCTTTGTTGATATCTTACACAAACTCACCCAGGCATCAGATCCTAACCTCTGTGACAGGTGATGTACAGACTCGGATTCATCTCATGTTGCATCTGTTGTCTGATTGTTGCCATACTAATAATGTGACCCCCCCCCCCCCCCCCCCCCCCTCTCTCTCTCTCAGGGCAAAAACGGCGATGCAGCAGTATTTGGCATGACCTCGTAGGAAGGTGCAACTCTGGCCTCACTAACAATCTCTAGGAGGATCGTGTCTCCTGTGGTTTTGTTTTAGATTTGAATTTCATTTTGGCTCTTCCTTTTTTGTTTTGTTGCACAAGACACCTTTAGTTGTGGAGACACCCCGAACAATTCTGCAAATCAGAGATGCGGTTGACGGGCCACAACTTCATTTGGACTTTCAGCTACGTTGGCTTAATGTTTTCTGCTGAACTCTTGGAACCATTTTTTTGGTTTGTTTTTTGGACTTAATGTGAAGAAAAAAAACTTCCTCAAAGTGTGTTGCAGCGCCACCTGGTGGTTTGGAGACTTTGCCGCTTTGGACTCACTTTGGAGAAAGCTGACAGACCTCTCAGCGCTTAGCTTATAGGAGCTTAGTCTCCTGATTTTGGTTTGCTGATTTACTATTGATGATATTATTATAACAATAATTATTAATATTTTAATTGGGACTTTGACTCAAGGAAAGGTTAGTAAAAAGACTGCTTGCTTTTGTTCTTTTTTTGTGGATACATACCTCGTAAATATATATAAATATAAATATATAAATATATTTTTTGGATTTTTAATTTACCCTTTCACGTTTCCCCCCCATTTGAAATGTCCCTGTCTGTAATATAGGCTGATATGGGTATATATATGTAGAGGCAGCATGTTGGGTCATAAAAACATTTCATAGAAACCATCCAATCCTAAATAGAAGGTGCAAGTTTGTGCGCACTTACCACTGCTGGTTTTTGTTTTGTTTCAGAATTTGAAGACCCCCATAACTCCCTCTTTTGATGCTCTATAGTGAATGTTTCCACTCAAATATATGCAGGTCTCGGCCATGGAGCACCGCACTGATTTGTGTTTTTTTTTTTTTTTTCTTGGGTTGGGAAGGAAAAACGTGTCCAATCCAACTGGCTAGCAGATGTGCTTCAGACATGTTGGGCCTTGGTGCTCATGTAGAAGACACCGATTTGAATCCTACTTGTATCATGAGTCCATTCCAAGACAATATTTCCACATCTTATATCTCTGTCAATAAACATATCAAAACAGCCCACAAATATAAATATAAAGAGGAATGCTATAGTGCCCCTTGCGGCAACATTGAGAATGCAACGCACTTGCGGTGAGTTATAAATTACAGTTTGACACATTTCAGAATGTAAATTAAAGGAATATTTCGGGTGCAATACAAGTTAAACTCAATCGACAGCATTTGTGGCATGATATTGATTACCACAAACATTTATTTAGACTTTTCCCTTCTTTTCTTAAAAAAAAAAAAAGCAAAAATCTGCATTCCAGTGAGGCACTTACAATGGGAGTGCGGCCAATTGGTAAATGTTCAAATACTCACTATTTCAAAAGTATTGCCACAAGACATAAACAATATGCATGTGAACATGATTCTAGTGTGATCAATTTTACTTACTAACCGTTTCTGTGGGAAGTTACAGCCAGTTTTACAACTTCATTGCCATGATGATGTAATGTCAACAAACCCTAAAATGACGATTTAAATAATACACAAGTTTTAACAGAAGAATGAATGTTTTATAAAATTGTAAAATTCACATTTCTGCCTTTAAACCCTCCAAAAATTGGCCCCATTCTCTTCCATTGTAAGTGCCTCAATGTAACCTCGATTTTTGCTTCTTTTTTTAGGGAGGGACGAGTCTAAATCATTTTTGTGGTAGTTATGCTACAAATGCTGTCGATTGTGCTTCACATCCTTTAAGCTTGTGTAATTTGAAGCGTTTGCGTTCATGCACTTGCGTGTAGAGTATGTTTCAGCCTTTCAGGTTGGCTTCAGTGTTGCACTTGAACATTCATTACTATCACAGAGTTGTTCTTCGGTTCACTTGAAACATTCACACAGATTACATTACGAAATTGAGCATATTTCAGGCAGAACAGCTGTGAAAACAGTGCTGAAAATAAGGTGAAACGTGTATTTCTTGAATTCATTTAAAGAGACCGAGGAAGTGGTAGAAAAATGAGCACAGAAGTCTGTATTCTTATAAAACATCACTTTTTTTGTTTTATTATCCTGGTAAGTGTCTCTCATAAAGCTCATTACAGTTAATAAAATACATCTGGACCCCATTTGCCCTGGGTCGTACAGCACCCCCCCACCCGACCCAAATCCCTCCCGCATATATGCAGGCACATTCCTCATGCAAATTATTTGGACATGCAGACCCCAAAGACCCTACTATCCATATTCAGACCTCCTGACCTATGTTCTAGGTAAAGAAAATAGAAACCGAAGTATGCTGTTGTGTTACAAACAATGTGCCCCTTCTCATGACAGCGTGCCCAAGCCATGAGTCAGGATGGACCTCAGCAAACCGATAAACCAAGATGATGTCATTCAGGTTCCATTAGTAGACATTAGTAGAAAGAGGTGACGATGGTTGCTTCATTTTGGCCACTCCGATAACTGTTGCTGGTCATTGGATACCAGAGATGATAGGGTGCTTGCCTCCTTGTACTCCAGCTGCAAGAACTGTCTGCGAGATTCCTCGTGAGAGTTCTTATTAGGATTGCAGATCGATAAATACATGACATCATTAAATAAACATTTAAATAAAAGTGCAGTGCTCTCTACTGTGATATAACCCACAGCTTTTGATAAGTATTGTGAATGCTGAAAAATGGGGAGAGCTATAGGAATTTGTGTATGTTTTATGAAAAGGCACGCAGGATGGCTGAAGAGGTGTGTATGTGTTTGTTTTTGTTCTATGCAAACGTCTTGGCCAACATCTAGCATGCCAACCCACCCATCATATTCCCAACTGACCACTAACTGCACACCACCACTGATGTTTTAATTCTGATAACTGTTCTGCATGTTATGATGGTTTGACCTTTTTGACCTTAGGACTGTTTGTTAAACCCCTGTTAGTTGTGTTCTGTTGATTGTCTTGAGTTATGTCTGTTGTGTTTTCTTTGAAAGGGGGGAAGAGCATCCTGGACAACAGAAGATCATTTGTGAGGCTACTACATGCTTGAGCATTGATTCACACATGATTGTGTGCTGGGTCCAGAATTAACACTCAGATGATGATACATGGTTTAATTCACAATCCAATAATGATTTTTTGACATAAGCGACTTTGCATCAAGACTATA
This sequence comes from Moxostoma hubbsi, assembly GCA_032164185.1. Taxonomy (NCBI): domain Eukaryota; kingdom Metazoa; phylum Chordata; class Actinopteri; order Cypriniformes; family Catostomidae; genus Moxostoma; species Moxostoma hubbsi. The sequence continues at coordinate 615,382 of JAVLUX010000047.1, read as the reverse complement.
CAAAAACTCTGCCTTTGAAAAACTTGTAAAATATCAGCAACAAAATCAAGATAATTTTTGTAAAAGGTGTTAGTTCAATAAATATATTTATGGCAAATGATTAATTCTGGACCCCTAGTTTTGTGCGTTCATGTACAGTTGTGGCCAAAAATATTGGCAACTTTGGTAAATATGAGCAAAGGCTGTGAAAAATGCCTTTATTGTTTATCCTTTTGATCTTTCCAAAGAATACATTTCTGATGTGCAGCAAAAGGTGGTTGAGCTTCACAAAATGGGAAGTGGCAATAAGAAAATAGCTAAAGCGTTAAAAATGCCCATTTCCAACATCAGGGCAATAATTAACATGTTCCAATCAACTGGTGATGTTGAGAATTGTTCTGGAAGAGCATCTGTTTCTATAATGCCTCCATGCATGGTAGGAGGATGGTATCACAGGATCACAGCTGGAGAATTAGTTAGAATGCAGAAATTGGTTGGGTCCAGACACTACTGGAACTTTGAATGGGACTGGGTTCTATGGTCAGATAAAAACAAAAGAGAGTTTTTTGGCAGTAAACAACAGAGATGGGTTTGGCCATATGGAAAAGTACGTCATGCCCACAGTTAAATCTGGTGCTGGATCTTTAACATCGTGGGGCTGTTTATATGCCAGAGGTCCTGGACGTCTTGTTCGGATACATGGCATCATGGACTCTATCGTATACCGGCAGATCCTAAATATAAACCTGACAGCCTCTGCCAGAAAGCTTACAATGGACCATGGTTGGATCTTCCAGCAGGACAATGATCCCAAACTAACATCAAAATCAACACAGAAATCACTGACCACAAAATCAAGGTTCTGCCATGGCCATCCCAGTGCCCTGACCTGCACCCCATAGAACACCTGTGGGGCGAACTGAAGAGAGTCCACCAGCGTGAACCTCAGAATTAGAAGTATCTGGAGAGATTCTGTAGAATTGGTCTCAGATCACTTGCCAGGTGTTCTCCAACCTCATTAGGCATTAAAGGAGGAGACTCAGAGCTGTTATCTTGGCGAAGGGAGGTTGCAAAATGTATTGAATGAAAGGGTACCAATAATTGTGCCACACATATATTTAACCAAAAAAAAAAAGTTTTTTGATAAAACTTGTGTTGTGTTTGGAATTGTTTGATATCCATTAGAGGATAGATGTTTGTGAATGAAATATCAAAAGGATAAACAAAGACATTTTCACAAACTTCTTTGCTCATATTTAACAAGGGTGCCAATATTTTTGGCCACAACTCTGTGTGTGTTTGTGCGATGTTAAAAGTACCCCATCAGCTTGCTATACATAATTTGTGTTTTTACTAAATATAATGAAAAAAAAAAATCACTAAATTGGCCAAATTGGATTATCCAGAAGATGACAGGCATTTCACAAGGTCCTACATCATCATTCTGACTCATGGTTCTAGCCATTGTATGTGCAGACTGACCTTGGACAGTCTGGAGTAAACAAATCAAGTGTGGAGTGTTATGGATAATGTGGTGTGACAGCTTCATTAATATACCAAGCCTGGAAATTCAAATATGAATTTGTTTCAGAAGATGTCTGATTCATCTAGTAAAAAAATTCTTGTTTTCTGGTGTGTACATGACCAATGCAAAGCCACTCTACTCAGTGAACTCCCACTTTTGTTATGTGAAATTCTCAAAGCAAGGACTTTAGACTGGAGTGTGATCTTTACTGTTCAGGTCGCCATGCACTGTGCTGATTACGGTGCCTGTGAAGGCCCTATAGAAGATATACTTCTTAATGTTGTGCTCAGATAAGAGTGACTGGCTAGTATTAGGTACTGAAGTGATGAGCAACAGTGGCTCTGTTCCAAACCTTAATGAGTTGCCTGGCTCTATGCTTTCCGGTGTCATGCATTTTTTTTAACCTGAAATGTTGCGTATGCGCATGTTTAATGTGAACTAAGGTAGCATACCTTTTCTGATAGCCCATGATTTATATGATGCCTAAAAATGTTGTCTAGGTAGGCAGCTCACTAGAGTTTGGAACAGAAATGTAAGCGCAGTGTAGTTCTAGCGGGAAGACCAGCAGCTGTACATTATTGTACCATTAGCTGGGTAACTCCTAGGCAATCACACGTAATCCATCGCTTTATAATTCTGCTCACAATATCACATTGCTGTTTCAGTGTGCTAACACGGCAACCTCCACCACCCCACCACCAGTTGAGTCCTGTCCTGTATGGGGGTAGGCTCCTCGCCCCTGCCTCCTATCTCCAGCAGGATATGACAGTTCCGAGTACAACTTCTTCGGACCGCCATGCGGGGCCTACGCCAAAGAAAGACATTACATTTCTGCTTTATATTCATCAAATAAATGTAATCTTAAATATCACTCATGTCTACGAGTCTTCCTGATAGAACTACAATCTGGTATCCTGAAGGAACGGCATTCAGTTTTGTCCCTTATCTCAGGATGTGGGTGTGTTGGGGTCATTGCAGTCGGCCCAGTTCTCCACTCTCCTGTCCTCATATGCTATTATAAGGATCCATCTTTTCCTCAGTCTCTCAATCTCTCACAGTGGTGGTCCCTCTTCATCTATAAAGCTGATATGATCTGTGGACGGCCTCCCTCCTGCTACCCACTCTTGCATCTCAATCTCTACCTGAGGAGGTCCAGTCCAAGGTTTCTGCTGGGGCCATGAAGTGCCCAAAGTGACCTGGCTTTCTGGCAGTGAGTCCAGGGAGCAGGGCAAGGGCAGGGAGGTATGTGGGCAGGAGGGTGGAGTACATGACCGTGGCTGGATCAGAGGAGCAGATGGTGAGGAGGAGGTGGGAAAGGGGGTGATCAGCCTGTGGTCGCTAGGAGAGTTATTGATTGAGGGAGGTGCCGAGCAATGAGAGGGTGGCTGAATTGGGTTGTCTTGTGAGGGGGATGGTGTTAGCAAAACTCTGCTGTGACTGGCAGGTCGGGAAAAATGAGGCCCCTGGCAGGGAGAGCAGGAAGGAGACTGCGGTCGGAAAGAAGGGAGTGAGAAAGAAAAGGTGAGAGAGGGATGGTTGGCTTGCGGTGTCTGGTCCTGAGCTGCCTGGTCATAGCTATGGATAGACGGCCCTGGCCCCTCTGTTTTGGCTGCCACTGGATTTATGTGGGTTGGCAGAGAAGGTCCCCTTGTACAGTCTACCGGAGACACCTGAGCCAATGCTCGGGGTCTCAGCTGTGGACTGGTGGGTATAAGACAGCTGGAGAAGGCAATGTCCCCAGTGTCTGCGCTTTCAAATAGGGAGCAAGTAGGCCTGAGCGGGAAGGACTGTGGAGCTGTTGGGGAAGGAACTGGTTGCGTGGATATTGTTGGAGCACTGCTATTGCTGGGAGATGTTGGCATTGTTGGACTGAGGGCTGTCAAGAGGGGTTGCGATCCAATGATGAGCAAGGGCCGGAGGAGACGTGTCATTTCCTGTAGTTCTTTGCTCAGCTGAGACACTTGTTGGGAGAGACTAGTCATCTGTAAATAAGACCAAGAACATGCAAGTTATATTATATAATGGTTATTTATGGATCTAATAAATTTTTTTTGATTGGATGAGCCATGTTTGAAGCTGCTGAGCTAATATAGAGTGCATCCGGAAAGTATTCACAGCGCTTCACTTTTTCCACATTTTGTTATGTTACAGCCTTATTCCAAAATTGATTAAATTAATTATTTTCCTCAAAATTCTACAAACAATACCCCATAATGACAACGTGAAAGAAGTTTGTTTGAAATCTTTGCAAATTTATAAAAAAATTCAAACGTAAAAATCACATGTACATAAGTATTCACAGCCTTGCTCAATACTTTGTTGAAGCACCTTTGGCACCAATTACAGCCTCAAGTCTTTTTATGTATGATGCTACAAGCTTGGCACACCTATTTTTGGGCAGTTTCTCCCATTCTTCTTTGCAGGACCTCTCAAGCTCCATCAGGTTGGATGGGGAGCATCTGTGCACAGCCATTTTCAGATCTCTCCAGAGATGTTCAATCGGGTTCAAGTCTGGGCTCTGGCTGGGCCACTCAAGTACATTCACAGAGTTGTCCCGTAGCCACTCCTTTGTTATCTTGGCTGTGTGTTTAGGGGTCATTGTCCTGTTGGAAGATGAACCTTCGCCCCTGTCTGTGGTCCAGAGTGCTCTGGAGCAGGTTTTCATCAAGGATGTCTCTGTACATTGCTGCATTCATCTTTCCCTCGATCCTGACTAGTCTCCCAGTTCCTGCCGCTGAAAAACATCCCCACAGCATGATGCTGCCACCACCATGCTTCACTGTAGGGATGGGATTGGCCAGGTGATGAGCGGTGCCTGGTTTCCTCCAGACATGACGCTTGCCATTCAGGCCAAAGAGCTCAATATTTGTTTCATCAGACCAGAGAATTTAGTTTCTCATGCTCTGAGAGTCCTTCAGGTGCCTTTTTGCAAACTCTGAGCGGGCTGTCATGTGCCTTTTACTGAGGAGTGGCTTCCGTCTGGCCACTCTACCATACAGGCCTGATTGGTGGAGCGCTGCAGAGATGGTTGTTCTTCTGGAAGGTTCTCCTCTCTTCACAGAGAAATGCTGGAGCTCTGTCAGAGTGACCATCGGGTTCTTGGTCACCTCCCTGACTAAGGCCCTTCTCCCCCGGTTCTCAGTTTGGCCGGGCGGTCAGCTCTAGGAAGAGTCCCGGTGGTTCCAAACTTCTTCTATTTACAGATGATGGAGGTCACTGTGCTCATTGGGACCTTCAATGCTGCAGAAATGTTTCTGTACCCTTCCCCAGATCTGTGCCTCGATACAATCCTGTCTCGGAGGTCTACAGACAATTTCTTGAACTTCATGGCTTGGTTTGTGCTCTGACATGCACTGTTAACTGTGGGTGTGTGCCTTTCCAAATCATGTCCAATCAACTGAATTTACCGCAGGTGGACTCCAATCAAGTTGTAGAAACATCTCGAGGATGATCGGTGGAAACAGGATGCCCCTGAGTGAAATTTTGAGTGTCATGGCAAAGGCTGTGAATACTTATGAATATGTGATTTTTTAAATTTTTTTTTATTTTTAAGAAATTTGCAAAGATTTCAAATAAACTTCTTTCACATTGTCATTATGGGGTATTGTTTGTTAAATTTTGTGGAAAATAATGAATTGAATAAATTTAACATAACAAAATGTGGAAAAAGTGAAGCGCTGTGAATACTTAGTGGATACACTGTATGCACACCTGTGAACGCACAATTGAATTGTGTAATAATGCACAATAATGTTGTGTCATTACAGGTTAGTGAACTATGACTGTACATCATCCATTACTTATTGATTGAACATTGGTGTCTCTTATCACAGTGCTGTTTAGGGACGTGCCCAAAGTCGAATTGTCTATTCGGAAAGGCACGAATAATGACTTCAAAATGAATAAAGTATTCTATCAAATAATAGAAAATATATTTTGTTTTACTGATTATGCAACATATAGAGATATAGCAATATTTTTAATAAACATATCTAAAATGACAACACAATGGTGAGTCTGTGAAGCCAATATGACTCAAGTATTCATTTATGAATGAAAATGTGCATAATGTGATTTCAAGTCTCGGTTTATTGTGCACTTAAGGAAAGATACTACAGTATATCATATACATTTGCCACTTTTATAAATGTCTAGGTCACTGGGAAAGAACAAGCACGGACTGTTGAAGGGCTGGGATATAATCGCAATGATTTTGGTTCAAGTGATACAAATGACTTTTGCACAGGCTAATACAAAACTCACTCTCAAAAAAATAATAATAATATTTATTAATAAATAATAATAATAATAATAATATTTAACAGGGTTCAAAATATGAGTAAAGTTAGTTATTGCACACCTTGTTCATTCACAGAAAACATGTTTGAGTAAGTACAGTGCAGAATAAAGCGGGTATACTGTATACATTATCCAGCTAAATAATACCTTTTATTACTGTATTGTTGTATATAGTATGTGCATATTAATGAAAATTATTCAATATTATTCTTCCTTGTGTTCATTCAGTAATAAAATATGGAAAACATGCCTTTTTAACTTCTTACATCAAAAGTGTTGAATCTTCTGTTTGGTTGAAACACAGGCCTCAGGTATAAAACAAAATGAATTTTTGGTCATTTCAGAGCAAATATATAAAAATTGAGATATATCGAATATGCAGAAAAATATCGAGATATAGCCTAATTTTTGTAGCCATTCTCAGCAGCCGTACTGTTGTGCCATTAAGAAGTCATGCCATTGTTGTTCATTTCTAAATGAAACAATCTTTTTTTATTATATTTTTTAAGCTTTTTTGTTTGCAACAGATCCAGATGTTGAGACAGATCCTGTAACAGCCTCGCTGCACACCCCTAGTGCTGTTTTTTATAAAAACAGCATCTCTTAACCATGGTAAAAATGTAACGCACCATCTCTAGTTGTGGATTATTGCTTTTATACATGATCATTCATTAAATATAACTGTGTGTGTGATGCACTCACCTCTTTACTCAGTTTGGTGATGCTCTGTTTGGTCTCCAGCTGTTCCTGGTTCACTGCACACAAACACACACAACAGGAATGTTTTAATTTTCACAAATGTTGAGTTGGTGTTAGAGACTGTTAAACACAAGGGAAGAGTGGATGTAGTGAAGATTATATAGGAAACATGAGTAGGACAATATAAGACGACCATTAGTTGATTATATAATTCATATTTCACAAAATCTGAGATTTCTCACAACTTTAAGCTCCAATCTAATTGGCTTGCGTTATACAATTTATTTCACCTGGAGTGCACAGGAAACAAAACAAGATATTCTACATTTCTTTCAGGGTTAAATCTGGTTTCAAATGTACCCATCCCTAAATTTCCCAGTAGAAAACATTGTTATATTACGGTCAGAATCCCCCTTCAAACATCTAAGAGGATATGGATGCAATCTGCCATATGGAACAATAGTCAGTAGTCTAACTACGCTATACAGTCCATTTTGGAAATGTAAAATCACAATATCGTCTCCCAGAAACCACTTGCTGCTTGAAGATGTGTGTGTGTGTGTGTGTGTGTGTGTGTGTGTGTGTGTGTGTGTGTGTACCTGGAGAAGGGGACGGAGGGCCACTCTGAGGTAGGCTGGCACCAAACTCAAACTTTTGTGTTGAGCAAGAACTGCTTTCAGTCTCTATGCCATCCACAAATCTACAGAGACATAAACATAATGCATTATGCGGTTTGTGTGTAGTTGCTGAGAGTTGGTAGGGATTTCGATTATTTAAACATTTGTGTGGTAAATGCATGAAATGTGCACATCATAATATCAATCAAATATATTGTACAGTTAGAAATGCCGGGAACAATTGTATTTTTAAAAACTAGCATTAATAAAGCTTAATCAATTCTGTAAAACATGTATGTTTCATTGATAGTTCATCCCTAATGCGTTAACAATGTTAAGAGACAGGAATCTCTCGTGCTCTTAAATGATTCCTTCACATTGTGCACAGCAAATTGCAGCTTTAGATCAGCCGTGACTTCCTAGTGTGAAATTGAAGAGCCAATCACTGGAGCAAGCAGCAATTCCACCCAGATTGGTTGTCATGGCAGCTGGATACTTCTAAATGATGAATCAGTGAAGTTCACTTCAGAGCCAACAGGGGGCTGCAGTTTATTCCAGTTAGATGTGATGCTACATATACATCTCACATTTTCTCATTTAAAAGAATCTGTTTCCCCATTACAAATCATATTATTATTATAACATTTGGAGTAAAAAGTGAATAAAAAAATATGAATATTATCAGAACGTCTTAAAAATAGTATTTGGGATGTTCCCCTTTTGCTTTAATGACATCATGTACTCCACAAGTTATCCCAGCATG
>JAVLUX010000047.1:525000-600000 GCA_032164185.1 Moxostoma hubbsi | reverse complement strand
ACTGGAGTTTTATGGATTACTTTTATGTTGCCTTTGTGCTTTTGGAGCTTCAACATTTTGGTACCCATTCACTTGCATTGTGAGCACCTACAGAGCTGAAATATTCATCTAATTATTGTAATAATATTTGTTTGTGTTCAGCAGAATAAAAGTCATAAACATCTTGCATGGCATGAGGGTGAGTAAATGATGAGAGAATTTTCATTTTTGGGTGTACTGTCCCTTTAAATACTCAAGATGCATCACTATTTCAGCACTTACTGTGTTTTCTTGAACTAGATGGCTAAACTAGGCAGTTTTTTGACCTTCAAATACCATGCACAAAAGTGGCAGAACTTATAAGTGAATTCAGTCATTATTCTTTTAGCTTTTTTTAACTATCGTATCATTTTAAGTTTCACATAAGTTTCATGGCCCTGACGGGGCTTAACAATGCGTTTGTCACATGCAGCATTCATAAAGTACTCATTCAAAGCTGCATGTTTATGTGTTTATTCATGCAAGGTCCTGGCATGTTTAGACAAGCAAACAAAGACACAGAGGGTGTTGATCAAATATAGACACTAAAGTTAAAAGCAAAATGTCTGTACTGGGTTTGAAAATGAGACTCAGAAAGGGCACACAGGGTAGCACAAGTTCTAAAAATATGCTCTGGTTTGGTGCAGAGGGACTGTGAAAGCAGTGACAAATTCTGAAGTGTGCGCTTGTGTCAGAGCAGTGCATTCTGGGAAAGCACGCTGGTTGGCACACACTGGAGGCAACTGAGTTCAGCAGTACTGGAGGAAAGAGCTGAAGAGTGGAGCGAGATAGATGCCAGGACATTTGTGCATCCTTCATCGAGTGAGCAGGTGTGGTAATTATACATAATGCATGTGTGTTCAAAGCAAGAATTCTGTCTCTTGTCTGGATAACATGGTCCCTTGCTCTCCTCTGCACCACATTTCATATGCTGATCCCCATCACCTCTCTTTCAGTCTCAGTTTTTATGTGCTTCATTGGTATGAAAAATAATTACACATTTGTAATGACAAAGCATTTGCAACAGGCAAAGACAATAGTGCAAAATAATGTAAATAAAATAGGAAAAATAACCAGCGAAAAAATATGCAGTCATTTCTTGTAAACTGCTTGTTCAGTCACTTGTAATCTCTAGACTGGACTACTGTAACGCTCTCATTGCAGAACAATGCAATTAGACTTCTGCAAATGATCCAGAATGCAGCAGCACGTCTGGTCTTTAATGAACCAAAGAGAGCACATGTTACACCACTCTTTGTCTCTCTCCACTGGCTGCCGGTTGATGCATGTATTAAATTCAAGGCTCTGATGCTGCATACAGAACAATCACTGGGTCTGCTCCAGCACACCTAAAACCATTTCTGCAGATCTACAGTCCCACCAGAAGCCTGCGGTCGGCTGAGGAACATCGCCTTGTTGTACCAATACAAAGAGGCACCAAAATACTTTTCCGGACTTTCAGTTTCATCATACCACGTTGGTGGAATGACCTTCCCAACTCCATCCGTGAAGCTGACTCACTCTCTTCAAAAAACGGCTAAAAACACATATTTTCCAAGAGTACTTAACCATGCACTTATAAAGAATATTGTAAAATATAAACATTACTCTCATGGAAAGAAATTGGTACTTTTATTCCCCAAAGTGGCATTCAACTCATCTGATGTATATTCAGGACATTAATGACTTTAAAAATTACTTTACAATTTGACATTTTTTAAACTACTTCAAAGAGTTCTCATCAAAAAATCCTCCATGTGCAGCAATGACAGCTTTACAGATCCTTGTTATTCAAGCGGTCAGTTGGTCCAGATACTCAGGTGACCTTTCACCCCAGTGATGCTGACTATCACCCCTGGAGTCACGAGTTTGAATCCAGGGCGTGCTGAGCGACTCCAGTCAGGTCTCCTTAGCAACCAAATTGGCCAAGTTGCTAGGGAGGGTAGAGTCGCATGGGGTAACCTCCTCATGGTCACTATAATGTGTGGCTCTTGCTCTCGGTGGGGCACGTGGTGAGTTGTTTGTGGATGCGAAATTGGGGGGGGGGAAAAAGACAAAAAAAAGGATAAGGTGTTGGAGTGATGGCTGCTGGAGATGGGGCCAGTCTAGAACCCCCCAATAATCCAAACAAGCTAAAAACGCCCCACCAATATTTATACCACGATCAATAAAACATGTAAATGCTTCACGTTGCAACTCCCCAAAATTCAAGCTAAATCTATGCCCTTGAACTTAAAAAAACAAACTAGAATAACAATAGAAGTTCTTGAACTTGACAGGGAAGGCAGACAGAAAACACGAGCACACGACGACAAGAGCAAATAAAACAATCCAGCACAGGACAGCATACAAGAGGAGCTAATATAAGGAGAGAAATCAAATGGGTTAACAATGAAGGCAGGTGAAACAAATGAACTAATAACAAGCAGACAAGGATACGGAGTATGACGCAAGACTGCGAGACATGTGGCAATACAGAACCAAAACAAAGCCATGCGATCTCACAGACACAAACAAAAGAATGACACGAGCGCATATCATCAGAAACTACAAGGAAACATGCGCTCATGCCAAGCGAGACAAGAGAATGCACGGCAATGCCAACAAAACGATGCCAGGCACTCTCATACTAGACGAAACCGGAGCATACACTGTGAAGCAAATACCATGCGATGCATGTAACAGGCGACAAAACGAGACGGGACATCTGTGCGAGAGCTTGGCCAAAAATAAACAGGCACCAGAGACAGAAGCGGCCGAACCCCAGCACAACATGAAGACGGATCGCAACCAGGACGTGCAGCGCAAAGCGAGTGCAACGTGAAGCGCACCCGAGGTCGCGAGAGACAGACACAAACAACTGACACAAGTGCATGCTACAAGGATGACATAAGAGCAATGGACTCATGCCAACAAACAAGACAAGAGTACGCATGACAATGCCAATAAGTCAGGCCTTGTTCACACAAGACACAGACTATACAAGATACTAAACATGAGTGTCAGATCTCAGCCACAAAGACAATAAAAACACAACCTTGACAAAAAAAACAAAACTGACACTTTTGTAAATGAATAAATGGAATTAAAAAGATAAAACGGAATATTTCTTTATTAATAAATTGTGAAATTATCAAAGTATGTGATTTTCCAGAATGTCTGTGAATTTTGTCTGAAAATGCAACTCTATTGTAACTTTTCTTTAATTGCAAAGTGGACACAATCACTTCCTGTGCCAGCTGTCCCACATGTTCCCAGGGCCATGTTCACTGTTCTGCATGTTTCGCGGCTGAACCACCGGACCGCTTGGTTCTCCCGATGCCATTCCAGGCCTGATCGGCCCAAAACTGCATCGACCCACTGGGTATGTGCCCAGTATGCCAGATTACCAGTCCAGCCCTGGCTGTGTCCAATGAGTCTAGGAACTGTAGTTAGCATTTTGTTTTCTCTGTCACTGTTTTTTTTGAAGGTCAATAATGTTGTATTTTATTCTGCTGTTGTTTTTGACCTCTATCCTCTAGACCTAGGTGATTTAATAGTGCCTCCTTTGTGTTTAATCTTATTCCAGGTCTTTAGTGTGATGGAGTTTAGATGATGATAGTAAAACATCAAGACTAAAGCTCCAGACACGCTCAACGGACTGGCTTCTGCATTAAGTGCTTTATAATGTTATGAGGGGGTGGTATCTTCATAATTAGTTGATATTGGCCATCTTCTGATCAGCATGCATTATTTGTGGTGTTTTGATGTACTTGAAGTATATCTTCACAGAATTCTGCAAGCAAGGACTCAACTGGATGCTTTTCCCATCTGGTGAATTCTTGATTTGTCAGTGGACTGAATCAATATTCTCTCTCCCCATCTCTCCTTTTTCCTTGTCCTTCCCCCATCCTTATTTGCATTCTCGTCCCAGCTCCGACAGACAAAAGCTCTATGGAGCAATAACAAGTGTAATCTTTCTGCAATGCTTTTGGCCAAAGACATCAGACATGAGTCTATGAAGCCATTTCATATCACCGCTTTAATTAAGACAATCACTCTCACTCCAGCAGCATCTCAGACACCTGTGTGTGTATTTTGTTGTGTTGTCTGGTTTACAGAATAAGTGTTTATTGCTGTCTGTCTTGTCTTTCATTTCATTTCATGCTTTCATTTTTTATCAGTCATTCACTATTTGCTCTGTCTCTCTCTCGCTCTTGCAATCTCTCTATTTTCCTTGCGGTCTTTGTTCATCTCTCTCTTGTTCTCGTTCTCTCTCTCTGGCATTCTCCGGAGACCCCTGTGGATACTCGGGTCAAGCTGTCAGATCAATAACACCACAGGAAAGTGCCATTACTGTGCGTGTGTGCAGGTGTGTTTTTTCAACATCAAATGCTTATCCTCCGAACACAAAACCAAACAGTCTTTCAGTGACAGTGAGTGCATGGTAACACAGGCTAGCTATGTGTGTATTCATTCACAGCAGTGTATAAGTCACTGGTAGTTTGATCAAGGTCAGTGTCCACCGACACTAAAGAGAAACTTTAGTCGTGAGATTTCTCAGCTCTGTGAGTCTGTACAATAGCAGCTAGTCACACTATAAATTAGCTCCATTCCAAAACCTATATTCCTTTTCCACCGAAATAGAGCTACATAACCTGCACATAAACAAACCTAGTCTTTATTTACATGTCTTACTACTAGTTTTTCTACTCCTAGTACCTTGCGTGCGCTGACGACGTCGGGCTACTTGGCAGGAGTACCTGTGGCATTTCTCGTACATTCGAGTGGCTGGAAAGTGAGTCACTCAAAGCCGGCCTTCAGGTGAACACAGGTAAGACGAAATACATGCTGAAGTCACTGGATGGTGTGGGAGCAGATGACAACCTAACGATTGGAGGCTGGACTTTCGAAAAAGTCAGAAGCCTCAAATACCTTGGATCCCTGTTTATGAAATCAAACGAAAGCCTGGTAGAGATCAAGGAATGGTGGCAGCAGGAAACCGCTGCCGTTTCAGTGTCCATCATTTAATGAAATATAGGTTGCTCTCCCAGTACACCAAGAAGTCCATCTACCGACTAGTCATCAGAACTGTGGTCACCTATGATTGCGAGACATGCGTGCTGCCACAAAATGCAGAAGACCTCCTGAACACCAGCAAGAGAATGATCTTGTGGAAGGTGTAAGGTCCGGTACTACAGATCAATGGTGAATGGCATGTATGGACTAACAGTGAGTTGTACCACCTGTACGGAGATCCCTACACTACCATGGAAATCAAGAAGAGGATCTCCAGAAGCTGGCATTGAGATGCTGAGCTGGAGATGCTGAGCCCTAGACCAGTCCAAAACAAACAAAAAACAGTGGGACGTGTTTGATGCATAGTGACTCGCTGCATTAACGTCAACACGATTCTCATAAAATGTCAACATTACGATTTAGACCATGTTATTCTATGGCTTGATGCCTGGAACTTATGAAAATGGAAGTGTTTATAAAACACACATACACACACAAATGAAATCACAGACTGCAGCAGTGAAACAAGATGGCTGGACTGCTGTAGGAAATGTAGCACACAATTTGTCTCTGCGGAAGTCGAGCGCTTGCAATCTTAACAGCTTCAGGTTCTACTTTCGGTCCAAATGAGGGCTTGCTAGTGTGTGTCAGGGCCAGTTGAGTTCCACTGTCACTTCCGGGGCTTCATCGTGCCTCCTCGGGGCTTCTCTGGGCAAATGGCCAAGTGCCTTTGGCCCACCGATTACCCTTGGGCCAAAGAGGGCTAATTAAAGACCAAACTAGGCAAGACAAATGGAAGCCTCGGTCTCCACCATGTTAATTTTGAGGGCCAGCTAGTCTCCAGAGTCTGATACATCAGCTTGAGCTTCCCTCTTGCTTGTGAAATGGGCAGGATGTGTGACATTTGCACCAGGGCAGCATATTAAGGGCAGTTTTAGGTTTTCGCTGCAGGGCTATTGGCCCAATGGTGGGAACGCAGTTCGATTTTGGTCTTGCAGCTCGAGGTCTGAGGCTATTTTCTTCGGCTGACCAGTAGATACCCCTGGCTTGCACTGGCCCGATAGTGGAAACGCGGCTATTGATTATAATGTGATCAATAAAATATTCCCGACCTTTCCGCTGAGGAAATAATTGTACGTATCTAAATTACGATAAACTTTCATTGCCTCTCTCGTGTAGATGCACCCAGTATCAACAATAATGCTAACGTCTAATGCTACTTCAGGTAAAAATTGTATGTCCTTTGAGAATAGCCATAACAACAATATAATATGATTGGGACAAGACCCCCCAATAATCAGATATGGCCAGATTGCCCCCCCCCTCCAATAATTGATATCCTTGTTGCTGTTCTGCTGCAGCGCGTTATACACCACTATCTAATTGTCATTAAGTTGTTGAAGGAATAACATAATGGTTTAAAAAAAGTGTAATTTTTAGCGTGCTCAGTAGTCTAACACGCTCGTCAATGTCATATGAGATATCCAATCAAGACGCCAAGCAGGAACCTTATGGATTATTCCAGCGCCGCACATCAGCAAACAGTTAAGAGTGTTTGTGTCATGTGAAATGTAAGTAACTAAACCTGCAATATTTGACCACTGTTTTATGAGTGAATTGTTGTACTGACTGACATTAATTTCCAAGGGTGCAAACTATTCACCATTTGGCGAAATTAAACCCAGTAGCTACCGGACATAACCCAGAACTATCAAAGCAAAACGACTAGCGCATGCTTTTTAATGCTTTACAACCACACATGCACAGCAGCACTGAAGTTACTTTATTATTGTTTAAGTCATGAAAAGGTCTATGTGCTCCAACTTTACACCGCATTGATTTTCACATGTTTTTACCTCACTAATGAAGTATTGAAGAGTACAAATTGTACAGAAATATTTTAAACTGACAACATTTATGGAGATATTGAATGTTTCATAATTTTTTTAATTCATAAATACACCTTATTTATGATACACGCATTGAGACCTCAGTTCTAACTCATTTAAACACACTAAGAACATCTTGAGACCTTGAGATAAATTATGACTTTCTTCAATAAATGCATCAAGGCATGCAGGGATTTTTTCTCTTCCTCAGATACATGTTGTCAGAGTTTATGGTGCACGTCTCCCGCCGTCTTGCCAAGCAAACTTGTAACTTCAAATAACTTCAATGCTTTCATGTGGAGGTCAGAGCGGTGCTTGATGAAATTGCTGAGTAATGTGTTAACACCACCACATGACTTTATTAGCTGGTTGCCCTGCATCCTCAATAAACAAGCTACAGTTAGTCCAAAATGCAGCCGCTAGAGTTCTTACTAGGTCAAGAAAATATGATCATATAACACCGATTTTAACATCTCTACACTGGCTACCTATTAAGTTCCGTATCAATTACAAAGTATTACTACTGACCTATAAAGCCCTAAATGGTTTATCTCCGGTGTATTTAACGGATCTTCTATCGCCATACAATCCATCGCGCTCTTTAAGATCACTAAATTCGAGGCTTCTGGTCATACCTAGGATATCTAAGTCCACTAATGGAGGGAGGGCGTTCTCACATTTAGCTCCTAAACTCTGGAATAGCCTTCCTGATATTGTTCGAGGCTCAGACTCGCTGTCCCAGTTTAAAACTAGATTAAAGACGCATCTCTTTAACCAAGCATTCACATAATGCTTACTTTTTATACTACTGCTGAATCAGTTATAATGCATTAATATTATGAACATCAGCTATGCTAATTATTTCCCATCTGCTTTTCTGCTGTTATCTCGGGACGCCAGTCTCTCACGGAGACTTCAGATGCCCCATCACCATGGACTACGATCTTGAAATGGGATACATAGACTAATTATTGCCAACAAAAGCCTTCATCAGCCAAACAAGGACAATTGCATCTAAGTGAACTTCTGGAATTTAATCAAGGATGGACTTCAAAGACACTGGTCACTAATCTTGCAGTTCAAACACAATCACTGTCTAAATACTGACCCTTAGCACTTAATAAGTTTAATAATTTTTTAAATCATGTTTTTTAACTATAAATAATTCTTATTTACATTATTCATGATGTTAGTCAGAGGGGAACTGGCCCCCACAGTGAGTCTGGTTTCTCCCAAGGTTATTTTTCTCCATTAACCATCATCTTTTGGAGTTTTGTGTTCCTTGCCACAGTCGCCTTCGGCTTGCTCACTGGGGTTATTAATACAATTATTATTTAATTATTTTTAAACACGATAAAGAATCATATCTTATCTAATTCCACAACAGGGCTCCAAACAAAAAAATCAATTAAGGAGCGATTGGCTCCTAAAGGGGGAAAAACAGGTGCCAAATATTTTCATTTTTAACTCCTTCCATTCCTTTTCGTCCCACAGCTCACATGCAAGAAAAACTGCACGTGCTAACAGTGTAGTCTGTGGAGCATTCTTCGCAATTATGTGATCACGTGCATTTTTTATGCTTGTTACTGTCACCGTGTTTTCTCACAGTCTCTTTTTTGAAATGGTTAGTTCCTGCAATGAACTCCGTTTTCCCCGCTATTTCTTTGACATAAACTTTTGTAATGTATCTCGGGAAATGTAATGCAAATTTTAAAATCAAAGGGAGTAAACTTTTACTGTCGCCAATGGCGACCTTGACAGAAATTACACTCGCAAATAAATTTATTTGGTCGTAAATGCGACCTTTTTTAGTCGCAGTTTGGAGCCCTGCACAAGGATGATGATTTATCGACTTTATAGACATTACATTTTTATCGTCTGTTAATGCTGAACTTCTGTAAAGCTGCTTTGAAACGATGTGTGTTGTGAAAGGCGCTATACAAATAAAATTGACTTGACTTGACTTATGTGGAAGCTCCTTACTGTTAGACACATTTAAATACATAAAATTATATTAATTGCAATTAAAACATTTATTTATTTTCAGCTCCACTGAGTGGTTGAAGGCTAGATCAGCATTTCTCTGGACTCCATCTGCGATCTTTGATGACTTTGTTTTTTCATTGTGCTTATCATAATGCATTCTGGGATTACTTTCCCCATGAAGGATAATTTAGGATTTGTCCCAAACGAGGTATCTAAGGCCATGTCCACACCAATCCATTTTCATTTGAAAACTATGTTTTCAGTTTCCTAATGTCATCATTTTGCTGTTATGGAGAGCATTTTCAAAAGAGGAAAGCGGCATTCCAGTGTGGGTGAGAGGCGTAAAAGTAGAAAAATCGATGACGTCACCCTGGAAGGCGGAATTGTTCATTTGCCTGAGGTTTGGAACAGCCTTTACATCAGGAGTGCACCTATTATGCATTGCATGCTGTCTAGGGAGGCAGCTCGCTAGGGTTTGGATCAGAGCTGTGTGTAAAGGAAGTGTGCCTGTATTTGTGTGTTCGTTATGTACATGTTTCCATAATCCCCCCCGCTTCATATTCCTTTTCCCATTCTTTAATTCATTCCCTTCCAACCCTCTTTATTTTCCATGGGTATGTGGAGATCAGTGACTCCTTTTATGTGTCAGCCTGTTTTAATAATCAAAGCATTTAAATAATGTATTGACCATCAATTATTAAGTGTGTGAGAGGTGAATGTGGCCTAGCAGCACACCAATATTTGATTGATCAGAGGAACAGGGTCCAGGTGTTTAGAGATACACACACACACACACACACACACACACACACACACACACACACACACACACACACACACGGGAACCTTTAGCTCCGCAAGAGCTCTGCCTCATCATTTACTGTGACCTTTTGAGAGCCTTTATATACAGATTTACTGTAAGCACAGTAGAAGAGGGGTTTCAGATACAGCAAATTGTTTTTAATGGTGGAAATCTGTGAACATCTGAATTAGAAATGTGGAAATGTATGCATTTTAGGCCCCTTATAAATTAATTGGCACTATTCTGAGTAAACTCTAGAGACTGTTGTGTAAATCGAGATCAGCAGTTACAAAAATACTCAAACCAGCCCGTCCGGCACCAACAATCATGCCATAATCGAAATCACTGAGATCACAATTTTTCCCCATTCTGATGGTTGATGTGAACATTAACTGAAGCTCCTGACCTGTATCTGCATGATTGTATGCATTGCACTGCTGCCAATCTATTGTTTGATTATATAATCGCTTGAATAAGTAGGTTTACAGGTGTTCCTAATAAAGTCAGTGAGTGCATATATATAATATATGCTATCAAATTGATATATCATTTGGTGCAACTCCCAGCATGCATCATCCATGTGTACTGTATATGTAACAGTTATGGCTAGATGCACTCAAACTATTGTTCAGGATATTTAAAGACAAACAGATGCATTTTGCAAAACACACATACAGAGGAGTTCAACTGAAAATGTGTGAAAATGCTTCTATTCTGTATTTTCTACTTGAAAACATTTTTTTGTCAATTAAAAATTGTATTAGCATAAAAATGTGAGTGAAAATTTACATATGAATTTTAGAACTTAGTTTGTCATGATATCCCAGTTTTGTTTAAATGACAGCATGCTCTCAATCTGGTGTGGACACATGTTTGTGCTAAACCTAATAAACCATGTTATCCCAGCATGAAATGAGAATGAAGCACACAAGCTGCTTTTTACAACAATGGAAACAAGGACATTTGACCTTTGTACAGAGAAGTAAATATTACCATGTCAAACATGTGCTTATTTGATTAGGGATGTAGAAATAGTGCTGAATCATTTACATGTCTTATACTTTATAATGTTTCTCTGTTTGAATTTTATCAAAATTCTAAAACTTTATTCATTTCTAGGTTTGAATTCGATTTTGAATCTCAGATTTTGAATAATCGACTCCCTTTTGAGCCCTACTGCACATGAACAACCTCTGGCAGACTAAAAAGGTTATTTTAGTTAATGAACACATAATTGTCAATCAAACAACAATTTATTCATTCCTCAAAACAACGATTGACTGATGAGTTTCTAGAAAAAGTGGTTTCTTTTTTGCCATTTTTTATTGCATACTGTGGCAACACAAAGACAATGTTCAGCTTCATTTAATGAACCAAATATCTTTCAGCTGTGATATTGTAGAATCAAATTAGCAATTGATCATGATTACTGTTGGAGTGATGCTGCTGTCTAGATGATCAAAAATTACTTTTCAAATAGTGATGTGCCGTTTTACATAAGTAATGTCCTGAATATACTTTATGATCAGTTGAATACCACTTTGGTGAATTAAAGTACCAATTTCCTTCCCAAACAGCCATATTCTTGATAATCATTTTTGTTTTGTTTTCCTGTAAAAATATCTAAAATCCTTAAAACAAGATCAGTTTGATTGATCTTGATTTAGAAACAGCACTGTATAAATGTGGAGTGGAGGGGGGCGGGGCCGGGCTGGAATGTCGCACGCCCGGTGCCCAGTCGGCCTGATGAGGGATAAGGGCGGCCGGTGACGACGGTTCGAGAGAGAGAGATCAATCACGGACATGTCCGTTGTGTGTGTGTGTGTGTGTGTGTGTTTGTGCTTTTTGTTTAAGTTCTTTATTCAAATATTATTTACATTGACAAGCCGGTTCTCGCCTCCTCCTTGCCAATCTTAACCCCGCGTTACAATAAGATATTTGGGTTTTTCAGAGAATGTATTTTTAACATGTGTATTTTGTCTTACTGGACTGACAGAGTTTTTATAGTCAAAACAAGTGAAAAAAATATACCAGTGTTGAAGTAGTAATCCAAAGTATTTATAATACATTACTGAAGGTCAGTAACAGAATACATTACAAATGACATTTTACAGCATGTACTCTGTAGTGGAATACATTTAAAAAGTAATCCTCCCAACCCTGCACATACATATACACACACACACACACACACACACACACACACACACACACACACACATATATGTATTAATATATGGATCAGATGTCTATGTGAATGTTTGACTGTGTGAATTTTTTATACATCAAGTGCGTGTTAGGAATGCTTATACGAGTGTGAGATGGGATACTCTGCATGGAATAACAATTACAGGCACACATACGTGTGAGCTGGATAGCTGATGTCTTCTATGACACGAGAGCATGGGATAAAGTCAGGGTGCAGGTTTCATAGGTCTACCAGCTCTGGCCAAATGATGTTCTCAGGTCAGTCAAATGGTCAAGAACAGCACAGTACATGGTTTCCAGGGGAAATGCACATTTATACATATCCAGCAGCTCTGGTATATCTATAGGTGGCATAATTATGACATTTTAAACTGGGATTTTTATTTTTTACACAATATTCTTGTGCTATTGCTTATTAGAGTGTTGCATAATTAACTTCAATAAACTCAATAGCAAATGTCAAGCCTCCTGTGCTCTTAGCATTTGGAAAGCTAATAGTGGGGTGCACGGATTGCTGAAAAGGTAGAGCATTGCAAATCAGTCACTCATGAGGTCCCATTTCAGTTAGGAAGATGCCTCAGGAGCAATTCACACAGGACACATTCTTGTATTCAAAGACAGCAAAATGGCGCAGGTGGAACACGAGACTGTGTTCCGTTAGAACAGCCCCTAAGAAGGTAGCCCACAATGCATGTAGCTCACTAGGATTTTTAACAGGGCTTGTATGTTGCAGTGATTTTAGCATAATCAGACAACCTCATACCTCATCATCAACAGTAGCTGGATCTCACAGATTATTATGCATATTAATGTAAAACATTAAGGAAGACAATTAATGAGAACTTGAATCCAATGAGTGTGGTGTAAAAGAAAAAATCAGGGGGAGGAGGATATTTACTGTTCAATAGATTTGTAAATGATACAGGAATCTCTACCTAAGAACAATAAGAAATGGAGATAATGTGTGGATGAGATGTGTGGAGCACAGTGAGCGGGGGGAGTCTGTGTGCCGGTGGCTTGAAAGAGCCGTTATTTAATTTAAAATGTCTAAGTTGCGTCCCAAATGAAAATGACATTAATGGATTGTGTGTGCGCGTGTATGCAAGCACTTTTTATTGTATTTGCCGGTCTCAATCTCACACAGGAAGCCCAATCAATAGTGACAGTAGGAGGAATTTTAAATGGGCTTTTAAATTGCTGTGAAATTATAATATAGATGCTTTTGAGAAGCCAGCATGACTATGACTATTCTGCAAATGTATTTCTACTTGTCAGTGTTACAAATGGTCAAAAATACTATTCAGTTGCATTTTTAACTGGTCAGTAGCAGTTAATATACAACACATTGTTAATATACAACATTTTAGTAAATCAATATTTTGTTATACATGTAGAACATCGTTTGACCGTGTCTAGTGTGTTTGGGGGTAATGTATGTAGTAAATACCATTATTGTGGTAAGAAAGCGATTGTGTCTATGGGATGTCCTCACTGTTATAGCTTATAAGGATCTGTATTTGTGTAAATTCACCTAATATAGCCAGCACAGTGTTGTCCTTGAGCACTTCCATGGAGCCCGAGCAGACGAAGTAGATGGCCTGCAGGGCGTCACCCTGGCGAATGAGGAACTCTCCTGGAGCACAGAAGGAGGTTTTGATGATGAGGGACAGGGACCGCAGACACCCACGACTGGCTGATTCAAACAGAGGCAGCTGCAGGAGTTCTTTATTTAGGTGCATGGCAATGTCAGCCCGCAATTCATCTGGGAAGTCTTTCAGGAGCTGGGAAAGGACAGATAGAGAGACAGAATGAATGCAGTCCACTGATGGTTAGAGAAACTCAGATTTAGACACCAGAAGAGAGTAAACACATACATCCAATCTTATAAATTGAGGTTCTTTTACAGTTCTTTTCGCTGAATACAGCTAGAGATTACTATAGGGCAGAAGTTTTCAACTGGTGAGACACGTCTCCCCTGGGGGGGGCGCCAGAGAGCCACAAGGGAGGCGCAGTGCGAGGGGAAAAAAATATAGTATTTGCAAAACACAAAATTGATGTCGCTGCCAAGTTTGCTGCTTCAGTATTTGTAGATCATTTTTGTCACATGTTTCTGTGGTATACTGGAAAACAATGATAAGAGTTTCATAAGTTTTAAAGGCTTTTTTAGGCAAAAACATTCAATATACAGTACAATACAAAAGTCTACAGAAGATGAGGCAGATTTTTGGCCAAGTAAGTATGATCACGAATATTTAAAGTTGGTATTTCCGTGGACTGGTCCTGATGATGCGCCACTGCCACAGTGTGTGCAATGAGGTGCTAGCAAATTATAGTACGAGACCCTGTAAGCTCCGGCGTCACATTGAGGCCAAGCACTCTAGACTGGTGGTCAAGCCACTGGAATATTTTGAGAAAAATGTAAAGAATTGCAAACACGAGAGAGTAATCCAGACTTTTAGCTCTGTTAATACTAAAGTGACTGAAGCATCATATCGCATTGCTTTATGTATAGAACTGAGTTAAGGCTGCAGGTGGAGGACAATTTACATTTATTCCTTTCTACCGTGCAGCCCCGCATTGATCACCTGTGCACATGAAAAAGTCGGACTCAATTCCCACTGATGTAAGGACGATGAAAATGAGACAAAATCGGCAATCAGATTTTCTTCTTTTATTTTTGCTTAACGTAGGCCTATATGCAAGTGATTTCTACGCATTTGATACTGTGACAAAACAGCGCGGCCCATCTTGCTGATGTTGTTTGATGTTTTCAAAGTTGAATTGCAATGCCTTCATTTAACACTATTTCAAGATTAAAAGGTCGCTGAGGTAAGTTTTGGCTGTAAATGTAACGCGGGCTTTTCTGTGACATGGTGATGCTCATTTCCAGGGTGATTCTGTAACTGGGCTCTTATGACATCAGTTTTAAGTGTACATTTTTAAATTAGCACAGCGATATATCAGTGTGCTTTGTCCCGCATGTCATAATCAGTATTTACACATTTACTCCACGCAGCTATTTCGGGCTGATTAACTGTATAAATTAATGTAAACATCCAAGTTAAGTGTAAATAAATGCCTTTTGCTCTGCCATTCATGTGAACACACAGTATTTCTGCACATGCACAGCGAGGTGCGTGGGGCTCGCGTATGAGATATGCGGGCACGAGGCGATAGTATGGTGTAGAGAGTGGCCGTGTCTGAAATTCTTCATGATTTCCTATATAGTGAATGGCAGTGAGTGCACTATCTGTCAGCAGTGAATGAACAAAATGAGCTCTGGAGCTGTCACAGAAACATCACATGAACTTTTAAAATACTTGGGCCTTATTTGTTATTGTTATTAAATACTATTAATACAACAAATCTTCATTCTGGTTGTCATTTTTAATATACATTTTAATGTAAAGAGTAAACACATTTTATCAAAGGTACATTATTGTATAAAGCTGGGTAGTGTTTCTCATCCGACCAAAGTGTGTTCCACGATCAGGGTTGGTGCCCTACATAGGCTGCGTGCTCTGCGTTTAAAGAACTAACGATCTAAATACTTACGACACTGAAAACTGTAACTACACTGAAATAAGAATCCACAAAGGACTTTAAAAGCTGTGAAATAGTGAAAAAAGGCATTAATAAAGCATGATCTTGCTTTGGTTTATATTTCAGCATTATATATAATGTCCCAGTGTCCCATAATATACGTTTATAAACATTTTCACTGTAATAACAAAAGGTTTCCAAACCTCTCTTCTTATTTACAAATTCATCCAGATCTGACAAGAGTCCTAAAAGTGATAGTTTACCCAAAAATTATCTCTTTTACTCACCCTCATGTCATCACAGATGTGTATGACTTTTTCATCTGCTGAACACAAATTAAGATTTTTAGAAGAATTTCTCAGCTCTGTAGGTCCTTACAATGCAAGTCAATGGGTGGCAACATTTTAAAGCTAAAAACTAATAAATTAGCATAAGTAATCCATAAGACTCCGTGGTTAAATCAATATCTTCAGAAGCGATGTGATAATGTCTGGATGAGAAACGGATCACTTTCACATTCTTCTCTGCATATCGCCCCCTGCTGGGCAGGGTGAAGAATGTCTAGCATAAAATGACAAATATTGATCTGTTTCTCACCCACACCTATTTTATCACTTCTGAAGACATGGATTAAACCACTGGAGTCTTATGGATTACTTTTATGCTTCCTTTGTGCTTTTTGTAGCAACAAAATGTTGGCACCCATTCACTTGCATTGTAATGACTTACAGAGCTGAAATATTCTTCTAAAAATCTTAATTTGTGTTCTGCAGTCAAACACATCTGGGATGGCATGAGGGTGAGAATGATGAGAGAAGTTTCATTTTTGAGTGAACAGTCCCTTTAAAGTGAAAGCTCAGCCATCATTTTCTACCCTTAAGTAGTGACTCAGACAAACATTTGGTCTAATATCTACTTTGTGTTGCATGGAAGAAAGTCATATGGGTTTGGAGCAACATGATGGTGAATGATGACAGAATTTCCATTAATAATAATAATAATAATAATTCTGTAGTACATGTTGAATGTGTATTATGTAATGGAATATATGGGAGTTAATGTCTATTATGTCATTTGTGAAAGTAACGATTTACACCTTACTTGAGTACACTTAATACTTTCTTACTCAAGTAATAATTTATGTTAGTACTTTTACTCGAGTACAGTTTTTGGCTACTCTACCCACCTCGGAGCAAGATGGAAACTAATTGTTAATGATCAGAACTACAGATATACAGTATGAATGAGAGGCGGGTGGAAAGAGAAAATAAATTAAACAAATTATGAGAGATTGTATTAAAGGACTGGGAGATGGACTAAGGGGAAAAGATAGTTAAAAAGATAAAAGCTTTAATCATGGAGTGATGTCAAATATCACTGACAACTGTATATCAGGAAGAAACTAAAAGTTGTAAAAATGAACAATACAAGTATGAAATTAGTGGAGTACATTTGGACAGTCAGCCATATTTCATTACAAGAGTTTATCAGACTTCATTTTTATATGCTGCTGCTCAGTGGGAGCTTTCCAACACCCCTATTAAGATGCATAACATACACTCGCACTCAAAATACATTCTCTGTAAATATTAAAGGCATTTCCTCCTGGACGTTATCATGAAATACTTTCATATTTTATTTAGCACCTAGCAGTACACAATTTACCATTGAATTCAGACCTCAATGCAGTCCATTAATCACAGTGCTGGAGTAGCAAAGAGGTTAAAAAAAAAAAAGAGAATTGTACTTGTGAATTATAAACTCACAGGCAAAATATTACACAGAACTTTAATAACATCCTTCAATAATTAGGATCTGCAGGACTGCACATAACATCCACACTTCATTTGTTTGAGCATGATTTACTCATTGGTTAATTTTAGTGTTGCTTGCCAAGACAACCAAATGCTAATACTCAAAGTTTGGGATTTGATCAACCCCCTAACCTGAAGTATTAAACTTTAGCATGTAACATTAAAATGTTCCTGAAAATAGTTTTGATTTCCTACCTCGCTGACGTCGATGCCGTTGTTGACGGACCATGTTGTCTGAAAACACTCCAGCATGCGTTGCGCAAGGGCCTTGGGCAGTCGATGTACGCGGATGAAGTCCTTGAGGTCTTTAGTGCGTGTGTGATAGAGCGAGCGGCGCGAGTACATACGCTGGATGATGGCCGTCACGTTTCCAAAGACCGCAGCATGCATGAGTGCTGGGGAAAGACACAAGCAAACAATTCAGGTGACTGGAGTAAAAAAAAATCACATTGTTCTGCGTTACGTGGATCAGGTCCTCTGTCAAGTTTTTCATTACAAAACTTTATTTTCTTTCTCAGTATTTTTGTCTAGTTTTCTTGCAAGGTTATCTAAACAACCTTAAAATGAGTCATGACATTTGTATTATTGTAATTTTCCTTGAGGTACACTTATAAGATACAGAGACAAACAACAAACAGTCATACATTTGTAAAACATGATCATTTTTGACCCTCAATCTGACCCTCTGTCAGAAACAATCAGTTTGATGCTGCTTCACCTTTAAGACTTGACAGTAAATGGCCACTGTTATGATTGGCTCTTTCCTTGGCTGATCCACTTCACTTCAAACATCCACTTGCTAACTTCCCCTCTGGGGATTCCCCACCTCCAATTTGGAAGTCATTTCCACTTCGCTAAGCGAGTGAGGGAAGTTTCTGCTGACAGTCCCTCGATTTTGACCAAGGGAGCAAGCGAACTGTCAGGGTTGTGAAGAGAAGAGGCAAGAGAGTGATGATCCAAACGCAGAACATTAGTTATAAACAAAATATTAAGCTGGTAACTCAATCACAACAGCAGTATTGTGCAAGTAACACGCTACATACAAAAAAGAACCGACCAAGGAACAAGGTACAAAAGGGTATATATATATATATATATATATATATATATATATATATATATATATATATATATATATACACACACATGGGCTAACAAGATAAATGGGGAACACTGGTATACAATTAAGGAAGGAACCGAAGACAAAGACAATGGAGGGAAACAAAGGAACTTTCAAAATATGTGTCATCACAGTAATCCAATAGTTTAATTAAGCAGTTTAGAAAAGTTAGATTGAGATGTAACAGCATTATACTTATACTACCTTAAACTGACTGTTACACAGCCATAGTCTATGTGTTTATAGTAATGTTACCATTTTCATTTTTTTTAAAACATTTTTTTTTGTAAAACTTGAATAATCCTTTCTAACAATTAATAATAAAAAAATATGTCTTAACTGACAAGATTTATACATAAGCCTCAGAAATTATGACTTAACTTTGCCTGAATCTGTGATTGCATCAATCTCCAAAAACATTGTCTTCTCAGGTGCAAATATCACTAAATAATTCCACAAATTAACATCAGCACTCAATGAGCTCCAAGGGATCAAGGGATCAAGGGCTTAGGGTGTTCTAGTTAAACCCATTGCCAGGGTTTTGCAACAAAAGCAATGACGTTCATCCGAGTCCATGAGACAGAGGGAAGTTAGCGAGGGAAGGGCATATATAACTGTCCTGTATTAGCTCACCACTACTGGGCAGGCTACGAAAGTGATAAGATAAAGTAGGTGTTGACCAAAGTGTGACATCACAATGTGGAAGAAGTACTTGTCTGACTCATTTACACCTGTATTTAGTGATAAGATCACTGCAATTTTTAGCTCTATGAAGAATTCCATCAATACGACCTGGATCTAGAAAACCCAAACTTTTAATCCTGGAATTCCTGAATGTCACAAATGAAAAGACTAAGGCACCAACAAGTCTCACATCTGGGCCATAAAACTAACAAAGAGACTTATCCAGATCGCACATGACTTGAGAACCTCTCTCTAACCGGCCCTATGTACAGAGGACAGAGTGAACCAGCTTCCCTTGAGAGATCCTCCTGAATTACAATGAACAAGACAACGGCAATTCTATGATTCTTTATTCTGGACAATATTTAGTCATGAGATCCTCATTATTCTGCAAACAACAGCTAAAATGAATCCAGGAATGTTGTACTTTGCTGAGTTAACCCTCTAAAATGTACAGAATGCATTTAAACCCACAATGTACACAATATCTGGCCTTGCTAGATTATCCTGAAAATGACTTTATGACCTATGATCAATTTTATAATTGACAAATTAATGATTATAGCCTGATGTACCTTTTAAAATATGTGTAGTGATTTTATTAACTAACAAATCGATGATTATAATCTTTAATATTGTATGATAACTTCAAAGCTTAACCTGATAATATACCCCGGCAATCAGATTTCTCATAACGTGTAATGTATTATCTATGTTGTAAAAATAAAGAATAAACTAGTATGATTTGTAACCATGTCGTGTCACTTACATGTATACAGTAATATTCATGAAACCATGTCACATTTAGTATGTAAAAGCATACTTGTGTACATATGTTAGAAGAATGTTGATGACAACGAATGTAAATCTCTTGTACTGTTGTCAAGATATAAAAGTTAATGATTAAACATTTTTGAGCGGGAGTTTGTAAGAATCCTCCACAAAGGATCGTAAATCAACTCTGAAAAGGACCAGCTGACCATGTGACTCTGAAAAGCCACTTCTGATTGGCTCAGGACACCTTTGGGGTGCAGCCAATTTCAGTTCAAAACTTTCCTACCCAAGGAAGGACACTCTCTTCTCTTGATCTCTTCTGCTGAACTTCTCTCTTACAATGCTTTATTCTGAACCTTGGCTTGCTGCTTCCAGATCCTCCGTGCCATGTAGAGTCCAATAAAAACTCGGGACACAAAAGTCCAGAGGAAGCCTCTCACTCTCTGCTCTAAAGTTCAGACACCCAACAGGAGTCACGAGTCCTCCTTGCAGAAAGCCTCGCTTCACACAGGGCACATGCAACAACAAAAATCATTACAGCTGTCCCAACAGGAAACAAGTGGCTCCAATTTTGTGTCAGTTAGTCTAATCCCAATGGTCCCAATCCAAACAGATAAAAAGAATGTCAATTATGCCACACTAAACTTCAAAACTAAGTGTTGGACTATAAAAGCAAAGACAGACAGAATTTAAGCTTTAAAATCACTAAATTTATTTTGAACAATGAAACAAACAGTGCAACATGTCATTAGAGACAGCACTGAGTATACTGCGGATGTGGAGAATATTCACTCACTGAGCACTTTATTGGGAACACATGTACACCTACTTCTTCATGTGATTATCTAATCAGACAATCATGTGGCTGCAGTGCATAAAGTCTTGCAGATATGAGTCAGGAGCTTCATTTAATGTTCACATCAACCATCAGAATGGGAAAAAATGTGAACTCAGTGATTTCGACCATGGTATGATTGTTGGTGCCAGACAGGCTGGTTTGAATATTTCCGAATCTCCTGAGATTTTCACACACAACAGTCTGTAGAGTGGAGACTCTTTACTCAGATTGGAGCCAAAAACCAAAAACATCCTGTGAGCAGCAGATCTGTGGACTGAGACGCCTTGCTGATAAGAGAGGTACAACAGAGAACGGCAAGACAAAAAGGCTAAGGTAACTCAGATAATCACGCTGTACAATTGTAGTGAGCAGAATAGCATCTCAGTATGCACAACACATCGATCCATGAGTATGACCACAGTGCTCCTAATAAAGTGCTCAGTAAGTGTAGATCATTTGTCACTGATCATTTGTAATTGTAATCATTTTAAATATGATAGCTTAGCCTCACATACAATAGCATTATCAATAGATAAAGATACGCACTATATTATAAAGAGAAAAATGAAGAAATGTTAAAGGGTAAGTTAACCCTTTAACATCAGGGTGAGGAAAGTCATTGTGTCCCTCTTTTGAATGACACACAACGTCAACATGGAAGGGATCATGCAATGGGTCAGCACTCACCTGGTGCATGGTAAAGAATAAAATAGAGAAATGGTTCAATTCAATAACCATAAAATAACAATAATGCTGTCTTGGCTGACCTTACCCTGCTGAGCTGCTCTGGGAACCCCCTGATGGTGACCTGATCTTGTACCGCTCTGGTGCTGGTGGCAAGGGGCAGACACATGGACATACTGCCAGTGCTCTCCTAGCACCCTCCCTGTTGCTATACATAGGCCATATATATATATATATATATATATATATATTTTTTTTTGTCTCTCCTTCCGCTCTTATATATACTTAGTTCTAGATCAAACAGAGTTGTACATACCCATGCAACACACCCTCACACCATACGCAGTCATGTGAAACCACCTGTATATTCTACTGTTATTTTGTAAATGTTCTGTATCCGTGGCTTTGTATCCATGTTTTGTCCTATTATGTGTCTTGTCCTATGTAAATAATAATAATAAAATAAATAACTAAAAAGAGTAATTTCACCCAAAAATGTCATCATGTACCTATATGATTTTCAGTCTTTTGTCCAACAAAACAAGTGATGTTAGGCAGAATGTTCAGGTGTCTCAGGCACTCAAAGCTATATGGATATTTTGGTCAAAGGAATTGTTGATTCTCAAAGAAAGGAAGCTTTTGGGAAATGACGTTTAAAAGTAAATGGGGTCAAATGGGACCCAGAATGGATGGTTCTCTAAAGAGTACTTCAATAAAGCAAATGCTGTATTGTATCTTGTTTTATAAAGAATGTGGTCCTTTGGGAAATTGAGTTCTATAGCAAGATTAACCCCCAGGGAAATGCAGTCCAATACGGCACACTTGGGACATGTTGCAAATGGTGCACTTCATATGGCTTGCGATCTTATAGTCTTATCTTGCGCATTACTGTGAAGTCCATGAGAGAGTTGGGTGTCCTATTTGTCAGTTTATCATTGTCATTTATTCTTTTGGTCACAAATGATCAATATGAACTGTCATGTATTGGAAAAGCTGTGGAACATTTCTTCCAAAAAATGTTACTTTTGTGTTTCTGGATACAATAATGGCATACCAGTTTGAGGCAACTCTAGGGTGTGTAAACAATGAAACAATTTTCATTTTTTGGTGAAATAGCCATTTAATCCAGTTTATCAGTGATGACTTTGTTTAAAGATGGTCATATTCAGTTTTTGCTAGTGTTATGTATTCCAAACTCATGTTATTACGTATTTAGCTGTCAATTTGTATTGCTGAAATGGTGAAACTATGATAATCACTTGCTTACACATTTAAGTGTCATCAATAGACATTGCTTTAGGAGACAAAATCATTGCTCTGAATATTGATGAACCTGTCTGGTGGGGGTGGGAAAAGAATGAATTAAGGGAACATCGGGATCCCTGCTAAAGGAAGCCATTAAGCTAGGTCTTAATCATTAGGGAGAAGAGGACATGATTCTAACAGAGGGACACAAGTATATAATATGCTTGTCACATTACATATTAGACAGGAATCATCCTGATAAGACATATTGTTCTTGTTTGGATGACAACAGACATTCCCATTAGCACTGTAATTCTATGAGCATCTCATTATCTGATTATCAAAACTGTGTCCCCACATTTGTGGGCCAGAATCTTGATGACAACAAATGTTGCCATTGGTTCCATTTGTTCTAGACACAAAAATACAATCAAGACCTCAAGGCTGGTCCTGTGTCACATCCAGGCATACATCAGCGAGTTATCTCTACGCTATCAGTGAGGACAAAGCATCCTGTAGCTTGAAATCTGATTGCGTTCCAGCTCTTATGTGCTTAATGTCACTGATCTAAATTACCAATGCATGGACAAAATCAGGCACTGAATCACGTTCTGTTTTGTTGTTGTAAGGAAATAAGATTGTGGCATGCTGTGTTCACTACATTTGTTACAGGCCTGCTCTACAAGACTTGTATTGTGTCAAATATATTCATTCATTTCTTTTCCATTTGTCCATGATAAAGTAAAAGAAAAATCTTTTAATAAGTCTAAAGTGAGGAAGGAAAATTGCACCAATCACAGTTGATGGGAGAATTTCCTTTAAAATAAACCAGTGTGTTTAGGCACTCAGGCCTTCATTGTGGTCCAAATTAAATAAATAAAGACAATAGACCCCTTTCAGAGACTGTGATATCACTTTTCATTTTTCACAGCCACAACATTCAAACCAATGACAGGTGAAGAGAATTGCATTTATTATCTCTAACAATAGCACCTGTCATGGGGTGGGATATATTAGGCAGCAAGTGAACAGTCAGTTCTTGAATTTCATGTGTTGGAAGCAGGAAAACTGGGCAAGCGTAAGAATCTGAATGACTTTGACAAGGGCCAAATTGTGATGGCTAGACAACTGGGTCAGAGCATCTCCAAAATGGCAGGTCTTGTGGGGTGTTCCCGGTATGCAGTGGTTAGTACCTACCAAAATTGGTCCAACCGGTGAACCAGCGACAGGGTCATGGGTGCCCAAGGCTCATTGAAGGCTAGCCTGTCTGGTCCGATTCCACAGAAGAGCTACTGTAGCACAAATTGCTGACAAAACTTGATGCTGGCCATGATAGAAAGGTGTCAAAACACACAGTGTATCACAGCTTGCTGCACATGGGGCTGCGTAGCTGCAGACCGGTCAGAGTGCCCATGCTGACCCCTGGACCATGGAGAAATGGAAGAAGGTGGCCTGGTCTGATGAATCACATTTTTCTTTTAGATCATGTGGACGGCCAGGTGCACGTGTCGTTTGCCTGGGGAAGAGATGGCAGCAGGATGCACCATGGGAAGAAGGCAGTCCGGCGGAGGCAGTGTGATGCTCTGGGCAATGTTCTGCTGGGACACCTTGGATCCTGGCATTCATGTGGATGTTACTTTGACACGTAGCACCTACCTAAAGATTGTTGCAGACCACGTACACCTTTCATGGCAACGGTATTCCCTGATGGCAGTGGCCTCTTTCAACAGGATAATGCACCCTGCCACACAGAAAACATTTTCAGGAATGGATTGAGGAACATGACAATGAATTCAAGGTGTTGACTTGGCCTCCAAATTACCCAGATCTCAATCCAATTGAGCATCTGTGGGATGTGCTGGACCAACAAGTCCAATCCATGGAGGGCCCCACCTCGCAACTTACAGGACTTAAAGGATCTGCTGCTAAAATCTTAGTGCCAGATACCACAGGACACCTTCAGAAGTGTTGTAGAGTCCATGCCTCGAGGGGTCAGAGCTGTTTTCGTGGCATGATGGGTTCCTACATGATATTAGGCAGGTGCTTTTAATGTTGTGGCTGATCGGTGTATACAATCAGTGGATTTTCCACAGATGCAATGGGGTTTCCAATACAGCTGCTGAGAGAGTTACAGTAAACTTAACATCTTCTCTCTTCTGACTGTTGAAATGCACCACTATTTATTATTTTATAGTTTTTCTACATTTGGAAAGTTGTGAGCACGTAAGAGTTGCAGTTTTGTTTCACTGTTGGAGCAAATGGGTCTATAGAATATATTATCCACCATCCAATGTGTCCAGTTAAACACTCCGAGTCCACCAATTAAAATGATCTGTTTGTTACTGGGTCTAACATGCCTCATTTTCTGGTTCTATTGCATGTCTCCAGTGTGCTTGTAATTTGTACTAAAGTTTTATTTTCTAATTGGTGAATGGTATATTTTCTTGTCTATTTATTGGTTTTTTTTTATTATGGTTATTTAACAGTGATGAAGGCCTGTGTGCCGGATCAATTTGTTGTAGTTTATATAAGATTCTCTAATCAACAAGTGTTGCTAAATTCACCTTTCGTAAGTTTTTTGCCATTTCCTAGTTTGTCAGTGAAGTTGCACCAAACTAACTGCTTAAGGATGGACTCAGTATTTTTCCCTCATTAAACATGTTTAACTCTCAAAGAAATGAAATGTTATTTTGAAGCATACTCACTTATGCTGCCTTCATGTGCTTTCGGAATTATCGTAAATCCGAGTTTCCCACTCAGATGTTGCCCATGAACGATCCCTTCAGTCGTTATTACGACTCATGATCATTTTGATATCTGATTTTACGAGATGGGAGGCATCATAAACTTTCAACATGGTGGAGGAGAATACGGTTTCTGTAATGAATGAATTCATTTTTCTAAATATAGCTAATTGTTTGCACTTGCCATTCGGTCATATTCATTTACGTATATCAGCAACCATTTGATGTATGTTGCAAATATTTACACCGTAAAAATAGTTTGATTTTGACCAAATTTCAAATATTGTCAGCTGGCTAACTGAGTAATATGTTTTATGGTGTAAAAATAAGAGTTCAGAGAAATATGCCTGAATGAACCTGGTGGCGTCCATGTTTCCTGTTTCACTTGAACGCGATGTAATCATAATTACCGCTTGAGAAGTGCAAAGAAGGATTATTCGGATAGCACATGAAGGCAGCATTAATATCAGTAACCACCCTGTTATTGAACACTTCAGTCTAAGATGAAATGAATCATGGCTGACTATGAATAATGCATTTCTACAATGATGCTGCATCCACGCCTCTAGATGTCAGTTTAAGTCCAAGATGACACAAATGAAGAAGTTACTGAGTCCACCTTTAAATCATTAAGTAAACCTGTAAATCCTTTTTTCTAGTCCTTACCTCCGATCAGCATAGTGCAGATAGAAAAGATCTTTTCCGAGTCAGTATTAGCCGAGACATTGCCAAAGCCCACGCTGGTCAGACTGCTTAAAGCAAAGTACAGCGATGTCACATACGAACTCCGAATTGAGGGCCCGCCTCCCAGTACCGCTCCAGCCTGCCCTGCACCTGCAGAGCCCACTAGCCCTGTCCCTGTCGCGTTCCACTTGCTGGAGTTCCACACAGAGTCACGTCCCACCTGATCAGTGGCATTCCATTGGCTTGTATTGGCCACCAATCTATCTAAGATGGTGGGGCGCAGTGAATCCGGAATAAGGGAGGCAAGAGGGGCCAGGAAGTAGGGTGTGCCAAGACGTTTACCCAACTCATGTAGCCAGCCTACAAAAAAAAAAAGGAGAAAACCATCAGAAAGGAGAGGGAATTAGCCATTTATTTTGGTCACCAATAATACACAATGTTTGTCAATTGTAGTTTTGATGAATGTTCAATTAAAAGGATAGTTCAACCAAAAATGAAAATTCTCTGATAATTTACTCTTTACCCTCATGCCATCTGAGATGTGTATGACTTTCTTTCTTCTGCAAAACACTTTTGAAGATTTGTAGAAAAAGATCCAGGCTCAGCAGGTCCTTAGAATGGGAGAGGATGGTGATTAATATCTTCTAAAGCGAATCGATCACTTTGTGTGAGAAAAAGACTAAATTTAAGCACTTTTATAATAGATTGCTTCCAGTCAGGTGTTTATGAATGGCCGAATTTACCCGAGTGCTCCTGTGATGCAAATGTATTGGCACATTCATTCAACTCATTGGTTGTGCCAATTCACGTGCCAACCCGCTTGCGTCATGGGAGCACTCTGGTAAATTTGGCCTGAAAAAGTGCTTAAATATCGTTCTTTTTCTCACACAAAGTGATCGACTCGCTTTAGAAGACATTAATGTCACCGCTGGAGACAGGATGGATTACTCTTATGCTGACTATCTGTGCTTTATGGACTAATCACCATCCTCTCCCATTCTAAGGACCTGCTGAGCCTGGATCCTTTCTACAAATCTTCAAAAGTGTTATATATATATATATAAATGATAACATTTCATTAACAGAGATGCACTTACAGTGGAAGTGAAGGGGGGCAATTTGTGAATATTCACTGTTTTAAAAGTATAAGCAAAAGATGTAAACGATATGCATGTTAACATGATTTTAGTGTAATAAAATTGCTTATCAACTTTTCTGTGTAAAGTTATATGTAATTTTTACAACTTCGTCGCCACGACGACGTATTCATTAGGCATAAACCCTATATGCCCATATTTAAGACGATATAAACAACTTTACCCCTCAAATAGT
This sequence comes from Moxostoma hubbsi, assembly GCA_032164185.1. Lineage (NCBI taxonomy): Eukaryota > Metazoa > Chordata > Actinopteri > Cypriniformes > Catostomidae > Moxostoma > Moxostoma hubbsi. The sequence continues at coordinate 572,637 of JAVLUX010000047.1, read as the reverse complement.
ACATGATTTTAACAGAAGAATACATGTAAGTGATTTTATAAAATTATAATATTCATATTTTTGTTTTTAAACCCTCCAAAAATGGTCCCCATTCACATTCATTGTAAGTGCTTCACTGTAACCTCAATTTGATTTGCTTTTCTTTTTTGTACAGAAAATGAGAGACGAGACTAAATTATATTTGTGGTAATCAACAATATGCCACAAATGCTGTCGATTGATTTAAACTTTTATTAAAACCTGAATATTCCTTAATCCCTAGTTTGTTTCTCCATGTAATTTTGGCACTAGAGCCATCATTTAATAAATGGCTTCTGTTAGCAGGTAGAAAACATCTGTTTATCTGTAAGACTGGCTCAGGGCCCATGTTTACTGTCCATGGTACCAAAATCTTTCCAAATGACCAAATGGCCACTCTTTGGTCTTGTACACACTGCAGCTAAATGCAGCGGTCACTCCTCTTCAGTTCTGTACACACAGAGTTTGGTTATTTATAGGAGTGACAACTGCCTTCAATGGTCACATTCAGGAAGTAACAAAATGACCATTATTATGTCTCTGATAGATTCTTTAATAACAAATATATATAACACCGAAGTGTGCACAAGTGTGAGACGCCAAACTATGGTGCTGAAGCTACACTTATTTACATTATTTGAATTGAAGGCTGAACCCCTTGAGATTCGTCTTTGGACTAATTATTGAAATTCCTTCTCTCTTTTCCACACTCCTTTCCACAGGCTTCTAGCTTGGAGGTAGTACAGGTAACATATGTGGTGTTTTAAGTGATTTTGCAGTGAGAACTAAGAAAACTGACAGGAAAGACAGAGACTGCAAGAGTGTGAAAGGAAAGAAATGAGGGAGAAGAAAAAGGACTGGCAGATGCCATTTAGCATCTAGCTAGCAGTTGTCAGAGAAGGTCTGAAGCACAATCACACATTTTAAAAACCTCCTCCACAAGCACACACACCAACACACATTCAAATGTTTTAACATTTAGGAAGAAATATTGGGCCTGAATTTACAGAGCAACCAGCTCCAGTTAACATGAGCGTCTTCACATACACGAGACACCTCAGACGTTCCTCTCTGGGCATAAACACATCACATTCCCCCCTTGGCTGTTGGCAAGAGACTGATATGTGTCATCATGTGTTAACAAGCAACCATTTAAACAGATTAGAGCAGCTCCAAACTGCTGCAGATATTCAGTCTCCCTCTTGTCTTGTTCTTCTCTGTTCTTATATTCATGTTTTCATTATGGCCTTGTGCTCCAGTTAATGTCTACATCCATTTGTCCTTTCTGTGGTTTGTAGACCAAAACTCATGTGGTTTAGTTCCAATAAGGATTGTTTTAGAGAATAATGGTGCCCATTTTTCTCGTTCCCTTTTGCTTTCAGCACAAGTATGAGTCATTTTATTGGCCAGGTAAAAAATATCTTACGTCTTTAATCTTTTATATTTGTCAGTTTCTGACATTATAGAAGGTCACAGGATGAACATTATTATATTTTCCCCTCATAACTCCAAACGCTATTACAAATCTACTGTCATCTTTTGGTTTATTAAATATATAATAGTACCATTACATTACACTATTTATATTTGCATTGCTTCAATATATATTTTAAATACTTTATGCTATTACACTGTACTAATTATTTTAGTTGTCTGTGTTTAAAGGAAGTCCAAGTGGGACAATATATATATATTATACTATATGGGATAGCACATACTGTATATTAAAGACAATACAAATATAATGATTTGAAATATATATGAGCTGAGACCTGTTTTCAACTAGATCGTTCACAATGGGCTATGGGCACAACTTCAGGAAAATGTGCTTTTTTCTGATCAAGAGCAAAAATTCAATAATTATTTGTATTGAATATTGATAGAGCAACATCATTTGTGTAGTTGTTTTCATTCAAATTATGTTTTTAAAAAGGTGGTCCGGGACCTTTGGACCTTTTACCCACACACTTTGGGTAAAGGGCCCCTTGGTGGGTTTTACTGATATTGTGTAGGTTTAGGGGCGGTTGATATAGTGCAGAAATGGTCACCTGTTGCAAATAATTTTGACACAGCAACATGCTTTTATGAGTAACAAATTAAGATAATGCTTACTCAAATGAACTACTTCAGAAAAGGGTGCACAATTTCCTTAATATTAAACTCATTTGGCATTTTATAACATCTCAAGTATTATTATTATAAAATGAATCTCCTGTGTGATTGGATCAGTCAATGTGATTTCACTTTGAAAATTTTTCATCACAAATCTATTCCTCCTACTTAAAAAAACAAAAAAGACACGTTTAATGGGGGCCTTTAGCCCCTGCAGCAAGGGGGCTTTTACCCCAAATACTGTCCTTTCACTTATAGTTTTTAAAAAAAATGTGATTTGAATATGACAAAAAAAATTTTGTCACAAAATATACGTGTACATTAGCTACATCAATTTACATTTAAAAAAATATATAAAAAATGGGATAAAATTGCCTCAAAATGATCCTTTAGACACCACATACAAAGATCTCTTGTATCTGGATATTTTGCATTGCATAGTGCCAATCGGGTGTTTAGGAAAGTACTGGGGTAGTCTATGTTGCTGTTTAGTGTTTTGGGAGAACATCAAATCAAATGTCACCCATTGTACCCAACTTTAATGAAATAATGTTCATTACATATTTTAAGATTCAACCTTTCAATTCAGTCATGCAATATTTCATAAATGGTGTTAAAATTGCCCCCCGCCATGATTAAATCGTAGATGATAGCTGACAGTGTTAGCACCTGCCATTCATCTTCCAGCAAGTACTTGTGACTAACATTCAGAGGCTTCAACACTTTCAACAGCAGAAGAAAATAAATGGGATTTTAATAATTACATTGTGGAGTACACTGAATTATTAGTGAAAAACAGCCATCAAACAGCTTTTGACATGCTAGCTCCTTCTAATATGCATGGTGCAAATAGCATTGCTGAAGATTGGTTTAAACTGATAATGGCCCTGATGCAGCAGACTAGAAAGATGAATTCTGAAGAGATGAATGTCTTGGGTTGTAAATTACACAAGAGACACTTGTGGTAGTGTAATTCAAAAGACAAGTGAAAGCTTGTCACGTGAAAGCTAATTCTGACTTTCAAACACACGCAGCATTGAAGACCATGCAATATTGTTGATATGGTATTAGGGGCACATTTGTCATCCATGTCATGGGAAGGGAGCTAATGTACAGCCCATGGAAACATCATGAGTGACTATATAGGAGAAGGAGGTAAAGATGGTGCTTCAGGTAGAGAGAAAGGTGATGGATATCTTGAGGATAGTCTTAACTGGGGTGAGGGGTTAAATAAAGGATATTTGAGGCCTCAGTGAAATACATGAAGTGAAATAAAGAGAAAGATAAAAATAATACTGAAGATGAAGGCAAAGGTCATTGGATGTAAAAATGAAATGTAACTAAAGAACATTTGTTAATTAATTGTTTACAATCTCACAACCTTATTTTCAAATGAGTAAAACAGAAAAACCATAGTGATGTCACAATTGTCCTGAAAAGAGTGACAGTTAGAATGAAGTTATAATGTAACGAGACAGAAGTTAAAGGCATATTAGTTCTATCAGTGAAGCACTTTAAATCCACTTCCTTTGAGGATGAGAAGAGGGTTTGGAAGAGTTTGATAATGATAATCCTCAGGAGTGGAATTGAGCTTTTTTAGGTTGGGCTAATGAAGCTAACTCAACTCTCTAGTCTCTAAAGGTCTGCAAGGCAGCCAGCCATTAAAAAAAGAACAATGTTCTGCTGAGAGAGGTGAGGACAGTGAAGTGAGAGATACAGGTCGAAAAAGAGAGAAGTAGAGAGAGGAAACCAGAGTTCTTCATCCAGGAGCAAACAGCAGAACTGTAGTTCATTTACATCCATTTCCCTATTCCCATCTGTATTGTGTCAACACACACACACACACACACACACACACTCAAAACCTCTTTAATATTTCATTCAAGGAACAGCTATCCATAACCTTGCCTTGGGTTTGTGCAGAAGCAGATAGTGATAGCCGAAAGGACTCCGTGTGAAAATGGTACTCAGCAGATTTTAAACAATTCCCAAATGCTCCATTTGACTGCAGTATTTAACTACATTTGATTAAAGTGTTAAAAGCATGTATTTGAAGCATGTTATGTGTACTTTAATGGATAACGTGATGTTTTGTAAATCTGCTTTGAAACTACAGTATTGTGAAAAGCGCTAGTCAAATTATAATGTCTTGACTTGTTGTGTCTTGTACTTTCATTGCTAAAATATTCAATTAGAACATTGCATCATGTGCAGAATGCAACTACTTGCATTTTCACACTAGCAAAACTAGACATGACAAGACAGCCTCGTGTGTTTAATATTTAATGGCTGGGCAATGTAAAACTGGGCTGGAGGGAATTGGGGGTATCTTGTTGGCACATCATCAAAAGCTGGATATCTGTGTAGCATCCCTGCTTTTCAGAAGAGCATGTGGCCCAAGAGAAGTGCCCCAGGTTAATGATGCTGGCCAAGCATAATCTTTCATATAGGACATGTTGTGTTGGACTGAGTAAAATGAGAAAAACAGCAAAAGCCCTGATTTATTAATATGCCAAATAAAGGGCACCAATTTGCTTGTGTAACTAATTTGCTTGTGTAACTAATTGTGTGCTATCTAAAAACTATATTTAGGTTCATTTAGAATGAATCAATTCATGTTTAAACACTGAGCAGCCATTTTACTTGCATTTATAAGACTTTCCCTAATCTATCTTAGGCCAAAAAGACAAAAGACCCTTTAGTAAATCAGGGACCAAGACACTCGTGCCCTCTGAAGTCTTTGTGTTTCACATTAATGATGGCATGTGGGAGCTTACGAGACATATTCAGTTCCATGATAATGAACAAATGTGAAAAGGCAAGTCTGTTCAGACGCAACTCTGACTTCACTCCAGATGAACTATATCTCACATGGTGTAAAACCAATGTCTTAAATCAGAGACTGCCTCATCAGTTCTTTCGAGGGGTGCCATTCACAGAGCCAGAGATTGTTCTGTTCCTCTGATAAAACACATTATGTCTGGCTTATTCATTTTCATGTGTCTGCCTCATTTAAAAAGTCAATTTTCACGTTTGATATGTTTTAAAAGGCACACATACAAGAGAAATATAATAGGATGTATGATTATAAGGAAAATGTCAAGGTTGTTGTACATTTATGGTGTATTGAGCATATTGGACACAGACACATAAAATAATCTAGGTGTATGAGACACTAAGCGTGTTTACATGCATTTTCTTACACCGATCATGCTTAATAAGCCGACAATGTGTGTGGTCATGTAAACGCATTAAACGGCTTTCCTTTCAGTGTAATGTCACAAACTGCTTACGAATAAACCAATCGAGAAGTTTTGAATTTTGCCCTTTAGCCTGATTTTGCATTGCATGTAAACACCTTTACCGGTGTTCTTACCGGCTTATCCAATGTACTCAATGCCTCTTTACACACTGATATCAAAAGCAGAATATCTAGATTATTTAAAATAGATTAATTGGGAGTCATTAGCATATTGGTGTGCATGTAAACAGTCTCACCGTGGAAATTGTTTTAATGAGAAAATTAATAAATAAGATGGTTTCTGTCCCATTTAGGTTAAAATAACAAGGCTGTACTTGTGCTAATATGATATCTAAAAAGAGGAAAAACAAAACATATTTTATCTTTTTATCCTGACATTTAGATTGTTATATGAAATGTTTCTATTAGAGAGATTTAGTAAAAGACTGCATTAAAACAAATCGGAAAACCTGAAGAATTTCTATGATTGAAATGAAACTGTGAGTTTATGCATTTCCTGGACACTCAATTAAAATGAAGCCACTTTTGTACTGATCTAGCAGCTATGTAGACTGTTTGTTGAATTGGTACTCACCAATGTCCCAGGAACCAGGGCTATTGTTCTCAATCTCGCTGCGACCGATGATGTACCAGACGCAGGCCATCCAGTGTGCCAGCAAGGCGAACATAGACATGAGCAATGTGAGCACCACTGCACTGTATTGGGAGTAGCGTTCCAGCTTTTGCAGCAAGCGCAGGAGCCTTAGCAATCGAACCGTCTTCAGCAGATGAACCCCAAAGTACTAAACACATAGAGAATGAAGGCAAATCTCAGCATGGCATGAAAGGTAGTGTCCCACAAGGCTCTATGTTTGGCCCATTAAAACTATTGAAACATACACATATAGGTATACAAGTTTATCTTTTATAACTCATGGCGTACCTAACAAAAAAACACACTTACCACACTAACATTGAAGGCGTACAACAAGTCGAAAGGTAGCGCAGCAATCAGGTCCACAAAGAGCCAGGTGGTGACGTAGTGCACGCAGATAGATCGCGCATCATATACCACCTGGCCTGATGTGCTCACAAATGTGGTGCGAAAGTTTAGCACAATGTCTGCCACAAAGATATCAACATGAGCAGTTAGTTCGAGAACACAGAAGTTAAAGATTATTGGCTGGTTGACTAATAGTTACTAAATCGTACTAGTGACGATAATGCTTTTTAATGGAAGTTGCAAGTGCATGAAATTGCACATAACTGAATATAAGACACAGATTTGTGAATAGCTTTGGGCAGTTTTGCACTGATTCTCAGGAAGGCAAATCGGCTGAAAGCAACTTTGTGTGCAGGGACACAAACATTTCACTCTGCATTATGAAACATTAACGAGCAGGTTCAAATTCATTTATTAAACACTAATTGCTCTTAAGCAGTGCTTAGTGAGGAACACTGCATGACAGTAATAAACTAGGTGTTTTCCACACACTGCAAACTCTATTGGATTTCTAATATACAGGTAATGTTTGTTAATCTAGTCATTTTGTCTAATGGACTTGAAAAAAAAGCTACAGATAAGAATCCTCCTTTTTATTCATTTTGAGCATGGGTCTACAAAATTACTTCTGAACTATAAGAAATATAATTAGCATTGGCATTTGGTGAACTGTCCTTCAAAAATCCATTCAGATTCACTTGCACGATTTTGACCAATAAGATAAAGATGGCAATAGCAGAACGGCGTGATACATGTTGATTCTGAGGATGTCTGACAGCAACAGGCTTTGGGACTCTATTGCAACACATGGATGACTGCAAGATCAGAAGACATTTAAAATCACCTGGGTACCATTACTGAGATGGCACTTCCTTACTTGGTCACACTACACTGATTAAACAATGCCAGTCTTAGCTGATGTTCATTTATCTGTCGGCTAAACTGAGTTGATGATGCCACTACACTTACTGTAAATTGTGCAGGATGAGCCTTACCTAACATAAAAAGGATTTCCACCAGGATGTCGCTCACACTCGGTGGATTTCTAGGTATCAGCATCTCATCTCGCCCACCGACGACAGTGAAACAGACATTGTAGGGCACAGTAACTGCTACATAAAAGGTGGCTAACAGTATCAGCCAATCCCAGCCAGCTTTGAAGGTCCCATAATGCAGGAGAATGAATCGGCTCTTCTGAATGGCTGCCACTTTGTACTCTGGGATGGGTGGCTTCTCACCAAACATGTTCTAAAAGAAAGTTCATAAATGTTTCATTGAATTGTTTCACAGGTGTTAATTGAGACTTCCATAAACAGTATAGTGCATGCCACTCAGTCACGAATGAATTAAATGTCAGGGTTCTGCACTTAGTTTTGGGTTTTATCCCATTGTGGCAGAGCCCTGACATGCACGTGTTTCCATGTCTGCTTTATGTCTTGTGTCTGGATTCAGCCACTTCGGTTGGTTTGGTTTATTTACTCTGTGGCTGAGTCCTGCATTTGGGTCTTCTCCACTCACCCCGACGATCCTTGACCGAAAAGGCAGCAAATGGCCTGAAATGCCTCTGACAAGTTTTTCCCTTTGCTGTATACAGAATACTATGTAGCTTTACAAGGTCACTTTTATACTTCTGCAAAAATCCTTGTACAAACATACTTTAACCTGTTGATGTGCCCCCTTTTTGAGCACAAACCATGAAAATGACACACCTGATCTTAAATGGTTGTATTTACGGGACCCTTTGGAGTTTGGACACAGTTGTCGTATCTTTTGAAAGAGACACTTTTGGCTTTATATTCACAAGTTTCACAATTAATATATGTTGTTATTTATTAAAGTTAGAGAAGCTGAAGTTTATAGTCATGGAAATATTTTGTGCTGAACATGTTTTTATAATGTAAATTATCAATAATAAAAGTGTCAGAAATACAATGTTCTCAAAGTCACGAGTCTGAAGAAGTGACGTTTCTAATGTGAAGATGATGGAATAATAAATGAGGTTCCTGCAGCTTTAATCTCTGGAAAATCTCTGGAAGTGTTCAGAGTCAAATTAAGGCTCCGCCTCTCAAGACGACACTAAATCTGACCGCACTGCTCGACTATTATGAATAAAACTACGCCACATTTTTATAAATAGACTTTGGAGACGGCTGGTTTTGTTTATGAGACTCTAATATATAAGATCATATACAGTTTTACAACATGAATGCTGCTCAGATTGCAGTTTGATGAAGAACGATGATGAAGGTGAGATCTCATGTAAACAATGGAGAATATATCAATATTTCTCACATTTATCACTTTTATGGACAAAAAGTGCGATTGGATGTTTATCAATGAACGCTTGTCATGGACGATTGACTCAAGTGTGTTGAACTGGATTCAAATGGCGATCGTGTTTTCATAATAAAAGTCCCATTTTGATAGTTCATGTTTTTCATAATAAAAGTCCCGTTTTGATATTGCGTGTTTTCATAATAAAAGTCCCGTTTTGATATTGCATGTTTTCATAATAAAAGTCCCGCTTTGATATTGCATGTTTTCATTTGTACTCCTGCACAAATAACTCAATCGCTGTTTCTGGAGGATTGCTATCGTGAAACAGAGATCGGATATCAATGTTGAACCCTTGACAAGATGTATCATTTGTTAATGTTACATTTATAGACGGTAAATTATATATTAAACGTAAGCAGAGTGACGTCACCACTGCGTGTGGGGAAATGCGTATCAACAGGTTAAACATTCTCAAGTTCTAAGCAAATGGTGTAAACAAACGTTGAAGAGTCTGATATTACACAATGCTCTGTACTTGGCCCTGTGACCAAGCACTGGTACAGTATTTAACCCTGGAGGTGTGAAGTGGGAACAAACACAAGTTTAGTGTAAGATCGTGTTACTAAGAGTCTAAGTGTGTGTTTATTTGTGTCTCTTACATTGTTGATCTTGAGTTTGCTCTTGTCTTGTTTCTGCAGATGTCCAGACAGTTGGTATAACACAGCTCTACTGCGCCGCCGGTTGGCATTGAAGCCCGGAGGCCGTGTGACCTTATGCACCTCCAAACCCGTCTCCTCATCTGAGCAGAGAATGGCCATATTTCATTTTAGCTTATTTCAATTCACAATTGTTTTACAAAGAAACATTATCTGGTTCCAACTACATCCAACCATAAAAATACAATACTGCACATGATCAAAAAGTAGCTTTAATGTACCCAAGACCCCAAAAGCACAAGCACAAAATTCAACCCTTAACACTTAAAGATGAAATCAGTAATTTTTTCCTCATTAAAATGTTTTGACGCCTAATGAATAATGCTTGTGAAGAATATGTATAAAATTGTGTTCAGTCACCTGAGATAAAGACTCCCGACATTTCAGTACCCTAATAAAACTGGTTTAATTTTACAGTGAACTGGGCTACCTCATGGGGGCTGCCATGTGGAGATCACATGACCAAGCGAATAACTTGCGCTAATGAAAGAAATGAATGATGGCAGATGGCAAATTTCTATAATGGTATAGACCAACCAAAAGTTTTGCATGATGCTGCATGCACATAGCTAGGCATCAGCATACAGAGGCAAGAAAAAGTACCAAAGTGAACCCTTTGGGTTTTTTTGTTTGTTTTGGAAAGCAGTGTCTTCCTTCGTGGTGTCCTGCCATGGACACCGTACCGGTTTACTGTTTTCCATACAGTAGACTCATGAACAGAGTTGTTAACCAGCTCCCATGATTCCTTCAAACTTTAGCTGTCACATCTGAGTTCTTTCTACCTCATTGAGCATTCTGTGGTGTGCCCTTTGAGTCATCTTGGCTGGACAGCCACTTCTAGTGAGAGTACCTATAGTACTAAATCATCTCCATTTATAGACAGTTTGTCTAACTGTGGACAGATGAATATCTAACGGTCACTTCTAGAGAGAGTACTTATAGTACTAAATCATCTCCATTTATAGACAGTTTGTCTAACTGTGGACAGATGAATATCTAAGCGCTTTATTCAAAGCAACAATTATTGATCCAGGTCTTCTGAGATCCTCTTTTTGTGCAAACTCTAAATGTTTGAGTTCTGTTTGAGTGCTTTTTACAAGTCAAAGTAGCTCTAACCCACACCTCCAATCTCATTTCATTAATTGGATGCCAGATTTACCAACTCTATTTAGCTTTTGTTGACGTCATTAGCCAAAGAGTTAAAATACTTTTTCCAACATACACTGTGAATGTTTGAATGATGTATTCAGTATGCACAAGAACAATACATTAATTTGTGTTATTAGTTAAAACAGATTGCGTTTGTTCATTATTGTAACTAAGATAAAGATCAAACCAGATTTTAAGGCAAATTTATTACATTCATTACTTTATCAAGGTTTTGTAAATATGACAAAAGAGAAATCCATCAAAAGAAAAACACAGCGACTGAAGAAAATCAGCTATTCGTGTCAATAATTGAGAGCATTGCAAGATCACTCTTAGGGAAACAAACTTGTATTACAACATTTGTAAAAGACCATTAAAGCCTTTTAGAAGCTTGTTCAAAGAGGAAAATATGTTTTCTATAGCATCCTCAGTTTCATTTGCTTGTCCTCCATCTCTCAAAGTCAGTTACTTTCTGAAAGAGAAGCCTGATTTTCTGGCATTGTGACTTTGTGGCCAGAAATGTTCACCATGTAGCTGTCTTTGGTGTCGCTACGCTGTAATTTTTCTTTGTAATCGTTTTAGATCTGGATAGGCCCTGGCCATTATATGCCATCATTGTACGGAAAAGAGCAGCCTGCATATTCTTCAATAAATCTTCTTTTGTGTTCCACTGAAGAAAGAAAGTCATTCAAGATTGGAACAAAACAAGGGTGAATAAATCTGTTCTCTTCTAAAATGCTAACTAAAACTGACATGATCCAACTCTGTATTGAGGTTTTGATTTTAATTGATGCTTTACTTTTCATGACTAATTTGGAGAGAGACATCAAACAAATTCTTGTAACTATCTTAAAAAAAAAAGTATTTTACAACACATACCCCATACCCTCATTTAGTTATTTTTGTAAAGAACATTACGCTTAGTCATTGTGATTAAGAATGTAACTGGATTCTTTTTAAATTGATTCCACTTGTACACTCTTAAGTAGTTATTATTGAACATAAGTATATAATATCAAGTGCTGGTACAATGCTCACAGCCAAATGCAATGGCAGTAATGGTGCTTTGGCTGCAGCTCAGGCCACTTGCTAAAGCAGCTTTACATCTCCAAGCCAAGTTTTCTTTCTCACCCTTCCTGTTTCCTGCGTGTGTCTTTATCAGTCTACCCTTCCCTCTCTCTCTGGGGAGGAGAGGTGTCTGCTTTTCTGAAACAGCAATCACTACATGAGATGGTGGCCTGTATAAAGCATCCAAAAAAATGACTAGTAGCCAAGAAAAAGAGAGAATGAGAAATAGAGTATAGGATGAGGCTGCTATATGATACTGATGGGTCCAGGAATTCAAAGTGTTTGTGTGGTTTAGTAGGCTCCTGCCTACCAGGTGACGTGACGCGTCTAGTGCAACTTGCTAATGAGCTATTGCATGTGGGGATGCTTGCAATTCCTCTCCCTTAGCTCCTGCCGCTGGCCACCTCAGCTGGAGTTCAGGATGCATAGTGTGTAAGTCTTCCTTGGTCAGTATATAGTCTCTCCATCACCAAGACACCTACTATGCCTCCTTGTGGCAAACCACAGTACCCCCCCCCCCCCCCCCCTCACTCACTGCCAGTTCCCCTCTGACTAACCCCACCCTAACCCTAAACCAGACTCACCGTGGGGGCCAGTTCCCCTCTGACTAACCCCACCCTAACCCTAAACCAGACTCACTGTGGGGGCCAGTTCCCCTCTGACTAACCCCACCCTAAACCAGACTCACTGTGGGGGCCAGTTCCCCTCTGACTAACCCCATCCTAATCCTAAACCAGACTCACTGTGGGGGCCAGTTCCCCTCTGCCTAACCCCACCCTAATCCTAAACCAGACTCACTGTGGGGGCCAGTTCCCCTCTGACTAACCCCACCTTAATCCTAAACCAGACTCACTGTGGGGGCCAGTTCCCATCTGACTAACCCCACCCTAACCCTAAACCAGACTCACTGTGGGGGCCAGTTCCCCTCTGCCTAACCCCGCCCTAACCCTAAACCAGACTCACTGTGGGGGCCAGTTCCCCTCTGACTAACCCCACCCTAATCCTAAACCAGACTCACTGTGGGGGCCAGTTCCCCTCTGACTAACCCCATCCTAACCCTAAACCAGTCTCACTGTGGGGGCCAGTTCCCCTCTGATTAACCCCACCCTAACCCTAAACCAGACTCACTGTGGGGCCAGTTCCCCTCTGACTAATATCATGAATATAATGTAAATATTAATTATGTATAGTTAAAGTCATGGTTTAAAATTATTAAACTAAGTGTTAAGGGTCAGTGTTTAAACATCGATTTTGTATGAACTGTAAGATTAATGACCAATGTCTTTGAAGTTCATCCTGGATTAACTGCAGAAGTTCACATAGTTGTGTTGTCCTTTGTTAGTTGGCTGATGAAGGCTTTTGTTGGCAATTAATTGTTAGTCTATGTATTCCACTTTATGAGTGTAATCCATCAATAGACCAAGGTGATGCTGGCCGAGATCAGTGAGGTGCTTTTGCAGTTCAACCGGTCATTTCGGTGGGGTCCATCCTAAATCCAAGGTTCAGACAATGGCATATGAAGTATCCCATGTCTTATGGATGGAGTTGGCATCAGTTCAGAAGTGAATCACGTAGCAGTGGAGTCTAATACCAAGCAGGAATGCAGTCGGTTCCGGTGACCTCGGGATAGGAGTCCCGAGGTTGAGACATGGAAACATATAACGTAGTTATAGATCATGATCAATGTTTCTGATTCCGGCAGACCCAACTAAAGCAGCCTAACTGTGAGATGAATGATACATTAGGTGTATGCCTGCCTAGATTTATGAGTCTTTAGTCTAGACTTAAACTGAGTGTGTCTGCGTCCCCTGATCTTCCTACTTTTGTGGATTCTGATATTCTAGTAATTATTAACAGGCCAGAGTTTTGTGATCGTAATGAACGTGATGGAATATAGTGTGGTAGAAGGTCACTTAAGCACTGCAGAGCTAGACCATTCACATCTTTGTATGGAGTTAACAGAATTTTAAAATTAAAATATGAAATAAATTTAATGTAGCCAATGTAACACCGTTAAAATGGGGCTAATACATAAGCAGATGACTTTGTTGTCGTAGCTCACGCCCCACAATCGATGCAGCATGCTCTCAACATAATTTCCAGCATTTATCAGTCCAGACAGAAGTTGTTGTACAGCCCACAGGACACCCCTCCACACAAAGTGGAGGGACACAAAGTGGAGGGCAGGTTTGACTACATTGGTTCCACACTCAGATTGCTCTCTTTCCCATGAAATATACAACCGCATCAACAAAGCTTCCACAGCCTTTGGGCGCTTACGTGTGTGTTTTGAGAACAAAAACCTGAGAATAGCCACCAAGGTTGTTGTTTACAACACGGTATATGTTTCCACCCTCCTTTATGGGACAGAGACATGGACACTGTACAGACAATACATTACACTCTTGGAGGGCTTCCATGTGCGATGTCTCCAAAAAATACTTGGTCTCTCTTGGGAGGATTGTACGAACCACAAAGAGATCCTTGCCATAATGATCTCCCTCTGTGTGGAAACAATGCTGACCAAGCATCATCTTCATTGGCTTGGGCATGTAATCCGCATGCCAGAGCACCACGGCAAATCCTCTATGGTCAAATCCCTGCCGAAAAGTGTGCTGCTGGTAGGCAGAAGAGGTGCTTTAAGGACTTTACTAAAATCATTCTAAAACGCTGTGGTATTGACCCCACACATGTTGAGACCCTAGTTTGTGATAGGCCAGCCTGGCATGCCTCCTGTGCCAAAGGGATTGAAGAACTGCACCACAACATTCAGCAGTTGCGGAATGAAAAGCACGATCAACATCACCAGAAGGAGGCAGGCATTGCTTCAGCATCAGGGTTCTCCAACCCCATTTGCAAGAGTGTGTGGCTCTAGGATTGGCCTCCACAGCCACATGAAATGGCACCAGCAGCAACATAGCTGACATCTTTACCCAACTCCTTCCTACTCCTTTGAAGCAAGCATCATCATCAGACACAATTGACAAGCAAGCAAGTGTATGTTTGTGTGTGTGAATAGCAGTGGATTAAAGAGAAAATAGGTATAATAATCTCAAAATAAGCTTTGTAGAGTATGCTGTACAAAGCTGTTAGAGTTGCTGTCTGTATAAAAAGGATAATTTGCCAAATCATTCTCTTTGTTATTGAGCACTTTTTCTCTTTAATTGTACTGTACACAATTGTGCCTTTTGTCATTATGCCTCTCTTTTTTTGTTTTTTCTCTTTACTTAATTGTTTACTTTCTGAGAAACTGGACCAACATGGTGAACAGGGTTCTTGAGGTGGCTATATGATACTTTGGAGAAAAAAAAAGGTTCTTGGTGTAACCTTATAGGTTCTTCACATCAGTGCATTTGGTTTCTGGGTTCTTTAGAGCACCCGTTATGTGTAGTTTTAATATGTGTGTTCCCTGGGAATTGAACTCATGGCCTTTGGGTTGCTAGCACCAGTTGTAGAGCTCTGCATGTCCTTTTGCTAGTTTCTGAATTCACATGCATGTAAGGACACTTAATGTAATTCACCCAAGTACAGTAGGACATGTTCCTACTAATTATTCACATCATTGTTGGACCTGGAACAACATTGCTATCAACCAATCAGATTTTAGGGAAACGGTGGAGGCAATGAGCAACATTCAACCTATCACTTCCCTCTGATTTAAGGGGAAGTGATACAGACTGCTTTGGCTGTATCCTACTTGGTTAAATCAGCTCATGTACAATAGTTAGCAACACTCACCTCGTTCTGGGCTCTGTTCTTCATCTTGCACTTTCTTGTTGTCTGTGATGTCCTTGTGTGACACTAGAAAGAGCACCACCTCTCCTTTCTCATTCTTAATGGGCACGATATCCAGAAGACACCAGAACTGAGTTCCTGTCACAACACAATATCTGCCATCAGGGTTAACATTCATATAAACACACATTTATGGATACCTATTTATTGAACCACACATTTAGACTAGGCTATATATGTTTAAAATGCTGCATAGATTCATTAATGGCCTGGTAAGTACGATATTTTCTTTTAGAAACTTTTCTAAATCAGATCTGGCTGTCAGTGAAGGTTGTCTCTGTTCGCAGTCCTGTCTTGAAGTCCCATGAGTACTTACCAGTATTTAAATCTTGAGTAAAATTGAAAGTACAGAAAAGTCTGGAAGTGCATTTCCAGACTCAGTAAATAGCAAAAAACATCAAACGGCTCAAGACATCTCCAAGTCACTGTCGTCTCAATTGCTTTGCTATCCTGTCTGCCAGGAGCATCTCATATGACTCCATTACATCATAGAAACTGTATCAAAGTACAGGAAAATGTGGATAAATGTGCTGACATCTGAAATGAGCAGGCCATGTCCTGTCACTGTGTTTCGGTTCTTTAGTCTAATAATATTTTTGGATGATCATTCATTCGTTAGGTCCTCTAAACTTTATGAGAATGCAATGAGCCCAAAGTAGGGAAAGACACACCTCCTCTGTCCGTAAATGTATCTGCTGGTGTAGCTATGAACAGTTTATTTTAGGAAAACATTTTAAAGGGATAGTTCACCCAAAAATGCGCCGCTCTAGCAGACATCTATAGAGCTGTGGGCTGGGCAACACCTAACACCTTTATGAGGTTCTATAACCTCAGGGTTGAGCCAGCATCATCCCGTGAGTTATCAGGTGACACAAACAGGTAAGTTCAGGTCAGCTGGCCAGGTGTACCGCTTGCACATAGCGCCTTTCCCCTCCCTTGAGGTGAATACGTGCGCACTTTTCCCAGTTGCTTTCGCAAAAAAAGTGTGGACGTTCTTCCTCCTCAGCCCACTCTTCGGAGAGTCTCGCCACCACCCCAGTACATGCGTCACTTAGGCCCCCATACTGAGGTAAGTGCTTCACATGTGCTGGTTGTCTCCTTAGGTAACCCCGTGTGATGTATATTCTGCTAAATGGTTTCCCTGCTGGTAAACCGTGTCTTCTTTGGGCAGAGGGCCCTCTGTCCTTGGTCACCCTGTTTGTAGTAACTCCTCCCCTCCTTGGGTAGGACCTGCCCCGGTGCTGCTCCGTACAACATGTCCTCCTCTTTGGAGGGACACCCCCCAACGTGGACCTTATATGGCCCACAGCTGAACTATTTTGTTCCTTTTTTTGGGGAGAACAATAGAGAGAAGGCTACGGCTGAGCCAGCCAGTCCTTAAACTTCTGAGCAGTTATACACTCCCCGATGTGTAGCGGACCACTTCATGCCAGCCAGTGTGTTGGGGGTAGTTACACGATGGCTTGCTGCGCTGGCTACGAGGCACACAGAGTTTTGACCGTCTTGCACCGCCAGTCTGCGTAACCTGGTTCAGCTCTTGTGGTGTTTTCCATTGGGACACCTAGTGTCAACTCATTGACACAATGTCACGTGAGTGACCGATAGGGAACATCATGTTACTCATGTAACCTCCATTCCCTGATGGAGGGAACGAGACACACTGGACCACTGAAACGGCCAGCTTTGGCTCGGCTCCTCAGTGCGAAACCTGAGAGTGTGTTAGCAAATGCCATTCCTTTTATACCCATATATCCGGGGAAGTGGCATGCAAATACCACACGCCAATTCTCATTGGCCTTTTCTCAAAAGATCAGAGATGTCTGGGCTCCCAAGGGTGACCCCTAATGTCAACTCATCGACACAACGGCTTGTTCCCTCCATCAGGGAACAGACGTTATATCAGTAACCATGATGTTTTCACGCTCTGTGCAAATTCTGAATATAGTGTTTCCATGTGACACAAACGCAAAACCATATCTTTATTGGATGTGAATCTCTTGTCCTTTTCTACTCTGTTTGGTTTTCCCAGAAATGTAATTCTCCATCTATCCAACTTTCCATTGATTTTTGTCAATAACATCCATCCATCCATGAGTACTGTACATGAGTCTGCTATAGTGCTCATAGAAATGTTCATGACATTTCTTTCAATATATTGTGTAATTTAGTCTGTTGACAGGTTAGCAGGTTATGTCTTGCCTGCTGAGCATGTAATTCACTGTTGTGTGTCTATTTATGTCTGTGTGTGTGTTTGTATGCACACATGCATGTCGTCTGCAGATTCTGCAGCTGCTCAACATTGTGTATCATGCCTCATTAAACCGAGAACGAGAGAAACATAAAGAAAGAGGTAGAATATGCTTGGTTGGAGTCCCTAATGATACACACTTCTCTGAATGTGTGTGTGTGTGTGTCTGAATCACCAAGCCCTTTCATTAGGCACAGCTTGAGTCAAGAGAAGTAAAATAAATCTACCTTCAATAAAAAATACAATACATTTTTATTGAACCAGCGGTCTGAGACCACAGGTCATATAATATACTGAGAAATAAGTTTAAACAAACCACATAATAAGCCCTAAAACAATGACTCACCAACCTATGAATAATAATACATTTGCTGACAATGGTTAAATACAATAAATGTAATTGTGCACCATGAGGAGAACCACTAAAATCAACATTTAATGATTAGCTAGCTACTAAACTGGCTGCACAATGGACACAAAGTTATGATGTTTATTGGCTTCAAGGGTCAGCCTTGGTTCTTTTACGAGAAGAGCTCATTTAATACAGTAAATTAACTATCATTGTACTTCAAAGCAGGTTTGTGCATTATTTTTTGGTGTTTTGCATTTGAACTGCCCATTGCCCACAATTAAACTGAAACCTTGACAAATGTGTCTATAGCTATTAAATAAAACACTCTAGTAACGCACAACATATATAATATATAATAACTGCACATAATATAATAAGTTGTGAGCGAATGTAATAATGTTTCTTTGCTAAATGTAAAAGGCCATTAAATTATGAGACATTTCACTTAAAAAAACGTTAAATAATTCAAAACATAGGCATCATTTGTGGGTGGGATGGATGGGACATGTCTCTAACAATTTTTGCCTTTGCCAATTTTGTCCTCACCACTATTTGAAATAACATTCGGGAGGTAAGGGCCTAATGCAGAAGAAACATCTCCAGTTCCTGAGCAGGAGTTTCCATTCATTTGTGTGTGTTATAAGTGGCGATCCAGTGCAGATGCTTGTCATTTTGTTAATGTTATAATGAGTGAGTGTTGTAGCAGTTTTGAGTGGAGTTGAGTGACAATGGACGGTGATGTTCTCTCGCGCATCCAGACGTGCGCTCTAATCGTGCCACAGATCGCACTCCTTTACAGTTACAGCAAACCGCAAAGCAAAATGCAAAAAGATGTCCCCGCTCATAATATACAGGTACATACAGATGCACTCTTGTGCTTTTACAGGTGTGGATTAGAACCTGAAACTCCTTGTACTAGAGGTGCAAACTTTACCATGACACCAGTTATTCGTTCTGCCTAAAATTGACTGATCCATGTACAGTATTTATCCACTGACTAACAAAATCCAAATACTGACAGTGACAGATGTACAGATTGAGTTATCATATTAATTAGGGATGTCCCCATGGCATTTTTTGAGACCAAGTACGAGTACCAATATTTTAATTTTTTTGTGTGTGTGTGTCTCGCCGATACCAGTTTTGATTTTTTTTGTTTGTTTGTTTGTTTTCTGAACTGCATGTCAACAGTTTATTTAAATTGTATCATTAAAATGGTGTTTAAACCAAGTAATTCTTTAAAA
Organism: Moxostoma hubbsi; assembly: GCA_032164185.1. NCBI lineage: Eukaryota > Metazoa > Chordata > Actinopteri > Cypriniformes > Catostomidae > Moxostoma > Moxostoma hubbsi. Next base: position 553,414 of record JAVLUX010000047.1, on the reverse strand, counting down.
CTTCAATCAAATTAAAGTATAACAATTAATCTGCTCACAGCACAATCTAAAACACATTGGAGATATTTTTGTCAAAGTGCTGCAAAACAGAGCATCACAGATTTAAGATATTGCTTAAAAATACCATTGATTTAGTATTATTAATAATAATTATTATTAGTAGTAGTAGTATAACAGTGAATATTACATTTCTGTCCTAATATTTAATTTAAATTGACCTTCTTTTTTTTTTTTTTTTTTTGGCGGAGCTTTTATTTTGAAGTGTTGTTATGACCACGTGCTCTCACGTAAGGCGCCAGATTCCCACTCCGGAAAAGCCGATCACTACGTGACTCAAAGTGATTATTGAACCATAAAAGGCTGCTTTTTAAATAATTAAATAAATTCTGTAACTCTGTAAGTGCCTTGTGCTTCAAAATGAATTTGTGCTGTGTTCTGCACTCAGTGCGTATGACGGTTTTATCCCTGTATGAGCCAAAGTGCAGCTGGCATCAGCACAACACCGTCTCCACACAATCACAAGTGCTCACATTTGCAAACTTTATATTTATATAATTAAATTGCAGCTTTTGATGTAAAATAATCTCACAAGGACAACATGATTTTAATTTGTGCGCTGAATTTTTACATAAGCACATCCGTACATCAGATGGTATCGTTTTTTTGGTATTGGAGCATTTTTATGAGTACTAGTACCAGTACATGAGCGCGGTATTGGACCCGATTCCAATACCAGTATCGGTATCGGGACATCCCTAATATTAATTATGTGAAATATTATTATATTCTATTAAATTTGTATTTTCTTAAATTGATCATCAAGAACGACTGTTTATCAAAACAGTAAAAGATTATTTGACATTATCGGCACATAACCTAATTAATATTCATGAGTTTTGCCACTTTGTGACGCATGGCAATGGCAGCACGGAACACGAGTGATCCAATCATCTTCTTCACTTTAATACAAGTTCATAGCATGAATGAACTTCAGAGGGTATGATGAAAGATACACGTTATTTAAATGTACCTCTCATGTAATTGCCCAACCACAGGAAGACATCCATGGACCACGGAAGGATATGTTAAGCAGAATGTGTGTCATCTTTTGTTTTAACAATGAAAACGAACGGTGCCAAATGATGTTTCTCCAGCAGAGTGCTCTCTGAATTCAGGCATCAGGGGGCAAATTTCCTCTTATGCGTATTGCACAAATGCTAAATTGAACTGAATCAGGTGAGAAATCGATTGTTAACACGGCTGTGTTTTGGAGAACAATCTGCCCCAAACATCTGGCAAATTCTCCCCACCTGTTTGATAGTGTTTGAAAGAGATGTCTACACCATAAGTTCACAACGCTCCGCATGGTGTCGTTTACATGGATAGAAACGTGTTCTCTTGACCATGGGTGGGTAAATGTACAGATGACATTAACTATATGGCATGCTGTGCTCTTTCTGTGTATCTTGTTCAGTATGGAACAAATCAAGCCATCACACAAGAAAACAACTGTCATCTACAAGCCGCTGTTTATCCCAGGCTGGTTTAAAGGCAAATCATGTTATTCTCAGAGATATCGCTGTGGGAGAGATGAGGATGGCAGCTGTTGAGTTATGATGTTATCTTAATCTGTTCTCAGCTGCTTCAGACACGTGCTAAAGAACAAGACAGGTATTTGGTCATATAAATGGGTTTTCCGGAATGAAATGGTATTTGTTTTGCTGTTGAATGAGAGGGAAGGGCATACAGTTACTCTTTAAGTGTGACTAGTTCAATTTGTTTTCAACATTTAAAACAACTTCAATTGGATACTCTTTTATTTATATCTCTCTATTGCTCTTTCCCTCCCCTCCTTGTTAATTACTTTATTCCTTGCCTGCAGCTAAACCTGCTTCATCATCAATTCAGTCAATCAGAAATCAGAATTTCTCATTGACAGAATTTAAGGGTTTGCCTAGTTTTAGTATCTTCATCCAGAGACAAACGTCTCTCTCAGGAGGAAGCGACCAATGAGCCAAATGTTTGTGGCCGAATGTATACAAATAAAACAAAATCTTGTGTAGGCCTAGCCCACCAGACGTACCGGCCTATTTAACTTATTAAAATGTAATCTAGGACACTTACCTTTCCAAATGTAGGACTTCACTATGCTATCAAACTGCTTGAAATAAGAGAATTGGAATACAATTCATTTTAATAACCCTAACCTAATTGTTAAGGGATCAAAATTACCTCAAACTAAATCACCCAAATTTGCTGGGAATAAAATACCCAAATACTTAATGCCCTGTTTGGGCAACTGGAAGGTGCCCGGCTGAAAAGCCATTACAGAGCAGTACACTGTCCCAGCCAAAGCTTTGGATTTAGACCAATTAACTCTGTATCCTGAGAACTTGGAAAGGATTTAATAATTCTGTGGAGGCAAGGCATCGATCTAGTGGGGTCAGAGACGAATAATAAAATATAATCTGCATAAAGCAGAAGTTTATGTGCCACACCTCCCGCCATCACCCCTGGAGAATCATCCTCCCTTCTTATCGCGGCTGCTAATGGTGCCAGGGCAAGACAGAACAATAATGGGGAAAGAGGGCAACCCTGCCGGTGCCCCTATCCAGAGTAAAATAATCTGAAATTAATCTGTTCATTTGTACCGCCGCTACCGGTGTCTATAAAGTAACTTTAATCCAATTAAAGTATATCTGAACCCATATATTTCTAAAATCTTAAAAAGATAATCCCATTCTACCATATCATATTGGACGGGAACACCAGTGCAAAAGCGACCTTCCATTGATGTAAGAGTTTCTTGCATTCCTTGAATCGATCATGTTTCTCTCTTGTCTAATTTGGAAAGTCTGGGAGCAAGAAAATGTTGTGGTTCTTCCAAGAATGCCTTCCTATACTCCTCGCCTCTCATAACATGAGATCTTTATCAGATGATCTCAGAAATTTGTCCAGAATTGATCGGGCCTGTCTCCCTCAGCGGACTGTCAATGACATTGATTTCCAGATTATGGCCTGTTATGTCAAGCAGATTCGGAAAGAGCCCGTCCAGGAATTCCACCATATTCTGACCCTCTGCTCCCTCAGGAATTCCAACAATTCTGACATTATTTAGTCTGTTCACGATTCTCCAAATAATCACACTTCTCCCAGATGCGCAACAAATCTGCCTTTGTAACTAGTGAATTAGCAGCTAATTCCCTCTCCGATGACTCCAGATAATCAATCAATTTCTCCACATCCCCCATTGTTTGCCATATTGTCTTCCTAGAACATTTATTGATCAGGGTGTATCGAATCTCACCGGTTTCTGTCATTAAAAGTATCAAAACTAGCAAAGTGCGCAGAGCTCGCATGTCCGAACCTCGCATGGAGTCACATGACTCCCCCCTATTTATTAGCATTTTTGATCATTTGAATCACATTATTACTCTTGTGCTTTTATCTGATGTTGTCTTTGTATTGTCATATTTACTTTTATACATTTGCTGTACGCTCATATAAGTTACATACACATCTGCATTATCCATAAACATTCTCAGTCAGAACATTCCAGAGAACATGTGTACTGGAGAGGAAGTTTTTTAATTCAATGGATGTACTTAAATACACCCTGTAAGAATACTGTCTTCAGAGAAAGACCAGACAGAAGAAGGGGAAACTAACACTCTTTACATTAAAATGTTACAAAACATGTTTGTAAGTTCTGTTCTCTAGCTTGTGTTCTCTATGTTGTGCTTTCTGTTGTTAATTTCACTGGCGGTCGTGTTGAAGTGAAACAAAATGAGTTTTCGCTTGAACGCCCCTTCTTGTGCATGTTGCATTAGTGCTGTTGCTCTAAGAGCTCTAAAGCTTGCGTGCAGACTCATGAAAGCATGCAGGTGATCAACATGAACATTGTTACTAAATAATACATTATTAGATTATGGTTTGTTTCTTACCAAATACAATTGTATTCCTTCAGAACAAGACATGAGTCACATACAATCATTTATTAGATGTCTGAATTATACTTTTGAGCCCTTTTGAAGCTTGAAGAGGTGGTCACCATAAACTGAGACCAAATTTTATTTTACATTTCTCCCTTTGTGTTTAGAAAAAGAAAGAAAGTCATATGGTGTTATAACAACACAGGGGTGAGTAAACAATGACTGAATTTTCTTTTTTGGGTGAACTATCCCTTTAACTAAAATAGACAACTGTCATAAACTCCTCCTTAGGTGTAGCGCAAGAGGTTATAAGCAATATTCACCCAAAATGCATGCACATTTCAAAAATCCACCTGAAGCAGTGCACTATCCAGGTATCTTTAGCATGATATTTTCTGTGTACTATGTTTTGGGAGACACTAAATATTGCACGGGTAGGACGGGTAGTTTGAGAACTGGGATGCAGCCCTGGTAACTTGATTAATGAAGAAGTCGCTTTTCTGTTAATTTCAGTGCCTCCTACCTCCTTTTTTGTAGAAGACCAGCTCTGTCTTGAACTCCCGCCTTTCGTCCAGTGCACCCTGGATCTGTGCCATCAGCCTATCACTGGTCTCCGGTCCATACAGGAAATGACATGCACAGCTCTTCTGCATCAGTTCTGCCCGGGCATAGCCAGTGAGTTCACAGAAGCCGTCAGAACAGTACACAATGGGGTAGAGAGACTGGACCTGTGCATTCCCCAGCACAAAGTTACTGTCTGTGTAAGGAAAAACAACAGAAAGAAAGAGATACAAGTCTTTGTGTAAAAAATGCAACTAAGTTCTTTCAACAATCAATATATTCTGCAATATATGTAGAAGGAGTTACTGACTACACCAGCGCTGCTCAACACATGGTCCTCGAGACATTTTTTGTTGACATATAACACTGGTTGCATTGGATCCACAATCAATGGAAACCAAACCTGCAAATGTGTCCTATTGTTTGCCAGTGATGAAGAAGGTTTTTATGAAGTTCAGCACATGTACAGCTTGAATGGCACTGCAGGTGAAGATTTTACCACCAAAAGAGTATCAAAACACTTAGTAACTTACACAAAAACACTTTAACAAAGTACCATGGCATTACCATGTTTGGACATGTTCCATTCATTACCTGGGAGCACCTTGTTAATACAGTGGTTTATGAATAAGGTAGTCATATAATGAAATACCATAGTAGTACAATAATATTCTGAAAGTACTTTGAAGTACCACGTAAATACAGAAAAGTACATAAATATGGTAATTGTATCTCAAAGTACCATCTAATACCATCAGATACCATCAGATACCACACTGTTATTGCCCAGATGTTCTTAAACATAAACAAGAAATTTGGCCTGATTCTGATCCCGGACTTCTAACTACACACACCTGTTCCCAATTCCTTTTCATCATTGTTTTGTGTGTATATATATACCCTCAGTTCTTGTCCTTGCTACCCTAATAACTCTGTAGTGTTTTGTTGCTTTATCTTCTGAGTTAATAACCTGCCTCATGTATCATCTTTATTTTGCTTATTATTAAAAGAATCTGCATCTAGATCTACCCTCTCTCGTCTCGTTGTTACAACAGCAAAATGCTAGAGGGTGAACAAATGCTATAGATTTGTCACTGGAACAGGAAACATATCTCTTGTTTTTGAAAGTAATTTAGGTGTAATGCTGAACACTCTTTGTCTATTGTTGACAGTGTCTTTGACATTTCCTTAGGAAAATTAACCATGGTTTTATTATAGTTACCACAACTGAATCATGGTATTTGTAGTTAAACCATAATAACAACATGGCTACTACATTAATGGTTACTGCAATATTACTATAGTAAAACTATATTTATATGCATTATTACTGTAGTAAAACCATGGTTAATAGTATAAAAAACATGATTTCTGACACACCTGACACACTCACACGCACACACACACACACACACACACACTCACACACACACACACACACACACACACACACACACACACACACACACACTCACTCACACACACACACACACACACACTCACACACACACACACACACACTCACACACTCACACACACACACACACACACTCACACACACACACACACACACACACACACACACTCACTCACACACACACACACACACACACTCACACACACACACACACACACACACACACACACTCACACACACACACACACACACACACACACACACTCACACACACACACTCGCACACGCGCACACGCGCACACTCGCACACACACACACACACACACACACTCACACACACACTCACACACACACACACACTATCAGTACTGATTCTATCCCATAACCCTCACCAAAAACTAACATTAACTAACACTAAAACACAAAATAACATTGTTTACACTAGAAATGTCCTCATAAACCACATTTGTAGCATAATACTCTTGTAATTACCAGTTTGTAACCTAAAAAGTGTCCTCGCAAACCACCTAAAAAACAGAAATGTAGCAAAACCAATGTGTTTCAAGTACAACTGTATTGTGTGGATGTGGCCTTGATTAATTTACTGTATGGTAGAAATATTCTAAATAAATGTGGAGGTATAACAGAAGAACAATGTCTGGGGTGGGGAAACAGACACTTATAATCCTGCTGTTGAACGAGCGCTGGATGAATCTGAATATACAGCTATACAGTATGTGCTCACCATAAACCATAAATATATGGTGGTAAATCTGAATATATTGTTAAAAATGTTATTATGTACGTATAAATCCTGAATATACAGTATCATGTAAAGTATTTAGAGACTTAATGCAAAAATTCACACCAAGAGGCACCTGCAAACAAATGATTGTAAACCTACGAACTTTTTTGGTGAAATGTTTTACTTGAAAAGTCTTTCTATAACAAATGGCACTTGCTTTGATATTTTGCGATCAATGTGATTCCCATGTGACTACTTTCTTAAGTGTGACTTGTGTTTAAATACTTTTCGGGGCCATTGTATAGTTATACATCTGAATCAATTTGCCTCAATATATTTAAAATTATGCATTTGGATTTATATCTATTTATTTGGATTTTACAAACTATTTCCTGTTTGGTTTCCCAGGTATATGAATATATCATTTTCTATTTTCATAATGATTTGTATGCGTAATGGATGGATGAGAGACAGTAGATGATCTTTGTTGACTTCATTAGTCTTGTAGAAGCTGCAGTGTTCTTAACCAGATGAATTATCACTGCTCTGATTCTAGAACAGCAGACGATGGCAAGCAGGGCTAAAATGAAACTATTCAGATCTTAAAGTGCAAATGATGTTAGAAAACAAGCTCTGACTCTAAAGCCCCGTGTTATTCCACACATTTCTATTACAGACCCATTGCAATGGAACAATGCCTTGACTTGTGTTCTGGTGCATGGCTCTTCATCATCAAAGACAGAGAGTATAAAGATGACCAAAAGAGTGGACACTCTCTCCCTTTATTCATAATCACTCATTAAATCATCCCTCATGGCTTCAGAGTCTAAATCATATTCTGGAATATTTTCTGCTTCATGCCAAGGTGCAAATACTGATCCATCTACTGGTGGGTGCCACCCTCCCGTCTCTCTCTGAGGTCTTACGTGTTTAATATTTTATAGGGTTGTGAACGGAAACACATTTATTTATGATCCTGGTTTTTCAAATTGAGCCGTGTGAAGCATGTTCATTTGATAGCAATACAAGTAGATGGACCGGGAGACAGACGCTACCAATCACATCCAGCAGACAGAGCTTTTGAGAAGGACAGGATGTGATGATTTAAGGCATGAGAGAACTGAAAGAGAGTTAGTGATGTATTGCCATATTTCCCCTAACTACAAGTCTTCAGATCCAATGGTTCATTACTGCACTTTAGATTCATCATCATCTTTCGCAGTATGGGGTCCTTAAGTTGCCTGAATGTTTTTGATTTAATAACATTATCATTATTTCAGATTAGTGTGTTGATTTATGGATATTCTAAAGAACTAGAGAATAAAATGTTTCAGTGGAACACAAAGACCCATTTTACTCAGTTTCTGTTCACTTTGAGGTAATGCCTTGGTGTAGTTTTAAATGTTAACAAACTTTTTAACATATTTAAAATGTACGGTCTTTCTCAACCTGAAAAAAGAAACAAATATTAATGACTTCATCTTGCACTCAAGGATGTATCCACATTTTTGTCCAATATAATACTCTATATAATGAGAATATTAGAGGTCATCTAAAAGCTATTGTCCCATCCCAACTTCCTGTTTCACTAGAAAATACCTCAACACGGGACAGAAAAATGCGCTCGTCAAGCAATGTACAGTCATTGAGTGTCCTGAGCGATGTAATAGACAATATTCGATGACATTGGGACGCACTGTAATGCCTTTTTGAAACTGAAACCTTTATTTATATGTGGTGTTGGGATTACTTGTGCTGCAGTAGAGACATTTGTGTTGGAATGTGTTTGTTAGTGATTAGTGGTAGTGATTATGTTCCTTTGTACCCGTTGCTATATTGGAACATGCCCAACATAAAAGCGTGATTATTGCAGGGCCTATGACACAGAGGAACACGCACATACTTAAAGTGATTTCAAATCTTTCAGAATGTACCTGAATAGAGAGATTTATAACACAAAAGACGCTGAAAGTAAATGCTGGAATGTTTTTACAAGACAATCTGAAAATGTTACATTTTATCTGCAAATTAATTTCAAATTTAATCATTGCCAGGAGATGATGTCACCATGGTAGTGTATTCAGACAACTGTACTTGACTGCATTTTTCTGACAGTCTCACACACTCTCTCTCTCGCTCGCTCTCTCTCTCTCTCTCTCTCTCTCTCTCTTGCTCGCTCTCTCACTCTCTCTCTCACACTCTCTCTCTCTCTCTCGCTCGCTCTCTCTCTCTCTCACACTCTCTCTCTCTCTTGCTCGCTCTCGTTCTCTCTCTCTCTCTTGCTCGCTCTCTCACTCTCTCTCTCTCACACACTCTCTCTCTCTCGCTCGCTCTCTCTCTCTCTCTCTCTTGCTCGCTCTCTCACACTTTCTCTCTCACACTCTCTCTCGCTCGCTCTCTCTCTCTCTTGCTCGCTCTCTCACTCTCTCTCTCACACACACTCTCTCTCTCTCTCGCTCGCTCTCTCTCTCTCACACTCTCTCTCTCTCGCTCGCTCTCTCTCTCTCTCTCTCTTGCTCGCTCTCTCACTCTTTCTCTCTCACACACTCTCTCTCTCGCTCGCTCTCTCTCTCTCTCTCTCTCTCTCTCTCTTGCTCGCTCTCTCACTCTCTCTCTCACACACACTCTCTCTCTCTCTCGCTCGCTCGCTCTCTCTCTCACACTCTCTCTCTCTCGCTCGCTCTCTCTCTCTCTCTCTCTCTCTTGCTCGCTCTCTCACTCTCTCACACACTCTCTCTCTCTCGCTCGCTCTCTCTCTCTCTCACAATCTCTCTCTCTCTCTTGCTCGCTCTCGTTCTCTCTCTCACTCGCACAATCTTTCTGACACATGAATCAATTTTAAGACATAGAAAAGGGCTATAATTAATATTTTGACAACACGTCTGATTCGGTTCACTAGTGAATGTCTCAGTCTGACTTTTTTGTGCTTTCTGTTGACCCGGCACCACTAATCTGAACTATGAACTGCACGTAACGTTACGTCAGTTACCCAGTGCTTAAAATGCTGCACACTCATGATTGTTAAATTCCCATGTGTGCACTTTTATGGCTAGACAAGACATATTGCCAAACATTATTATTTAATTAGTTTGCTTTCTAAATTTTAACCCATTTTATATTGTTGATCATTTTCAAGGCTCTTCACACACTTGCTCCTCAGTACATCAGTGAGTTGCTTCGCCCTTACGCTCTCTACAGTCTACTGCTGCAAAGAGAGTTCTATAGAAAGGCGCTATATAAAATAAACCTATTATTATTTTTATAAATATTATTATTATAACGGTTACATAATGTGTAATAGTTTACTTGTTATTCTTTAGACAGTTCAATCAATGTTTCTCATGCAAGAGTAGTGAAATGAACAATCACAAATGAGATCTCTATAATATTTCTGTTGGATCCCCTATTCAGCACATGCTTCTCAGACATTTCTCCGGAGAAAATACCTCAGTAATTGTCACTGATGTAACTTTGGTTCTCTGAAAGGAGGGAATGAGACTCTGCATCAGTAGATGACTCTGTGGGAGCTCGTCCTACGGGCTGTGACCTTAAAACCCATATATATCGTCATGCCAATTTGATTGGCTGGTGATGCTTGATGCTCAGACCTATATGTGCATCATCCATGGCATACTGTATAAGCCAGAGTCCAGCGCCACACCATCATCATTTTCCAAATGAAGGGAGGAGAACGCATCTCTCAGTCCCTTAAAAAGTGAAAACCAGTAATGCAGCAAAATGGTCTGCACTTATATAGCGCCTTTTTAACCTTAGCAGTTACCAAAGCACTTTAAACTGTGTCCCATTCACACACACACACACACACACACACCAATGATGCCAGAGCTGCCATGTAAGGTGCCAGTCTAACATTGGGAGCAACTTGAGGTTCAGTGTCTTGCCCAAGGACACTTCAGCATGTGGAGTCATGTGGGCCGGGAATCAAACCACAACCCTGAGATTAGTGGCCGACCAACTTACTTTTTATCTGTGTCTCAGATTCCCCTCAACTGTAAATATGCTGTAAACCATTTTATTATTTATAGATTTAACGTTGCTGTTTGCTGTTAATAAATAAGAGCCTACACTATCTACTGTACCTAAACACAAGGTATGAAAGCTAGCTTTTATGCTAATGCTATTGTTGCAAGTCCTGACCGTTGTTTATAAACAAAGTTCAGAATGCTAGTGTTGTAAGTTCAAGATTCAATTTATTGTCATTCAGCATATGTAAAGGTGTACGAGAGATACAAATAATTTACTAAATGGCCAAGATGGCAACAGAAGAACTCTTACAAATGCGAGAAACAGCCTGGTAAACATTAGCCTGCGATTAGCACCTAGAGAGAGGAAAGGGCATAATGATAGTGGTCGAGGTTTCAGTGATGTCAACATTTGAATGGGGATATAATGTCCAGATTGCATTTAGTTTACACTGATATCCGATCACAATGCATCCCATAATACCTCGGGATCAGGACAAGCATTTAAGTAAACATTCCAAACATAAATACGTTTACACTTGTCTTTTCAATGCATATGTGGACAACATCCAGATACAGGTCGCATGTTAATTTCACATGTAAACGGGGCCATACGCACACTTTTGGAGACCTAGAGGAGTAAGCGGGAGGAGAGGAGATATATAAGTGTCTTTAAAAAGACATGCCAAGCCAAAATCTCTTTTACTTTACATTGAGAGAAAACACATGCAATAAAATAACACGAAGGTGTTCCTGGAGCACACAGGGAGTTCCAGTTTCTGACCAGGGGCATATTAAGACCAGCAAAATGTTGGTTTATGGTTCGAGAGCACGAGAGATGTTTACGCAACCCTGAAAGATGATGTGACTCTGGGCTCCAGCTTATTTGTCGCTTGCATATGTCGAAGTGTCAAGTATCACCAGCCAATGAAATTGGAGAGATGACAGTTTTAAGGTCACCGGCCTTGGAAGGAGCTCCCACGGCGTCAGCTACTGACGCAGAGTCAAAGTTATGTCAGGGAGCCTGAAGATATCTCATGAATTTTAGAAGAGACCTCAACAATCTCTCAAAGCGTGTTTACATTTGCTAAGATACCAACATCTGCAAACAAAAGTCAGAGATTTAAATATAATTTCCAAAACCTAAGCTATGCAATCCAAATTAATGTGTGTTTTAACTGTATAGTAGGGAAGTATGGATATTTGTATGAGTGACAGGTGTTGTGTCTCTGGTATTTACCCTGGTGCATGGTTCTTTATCATTTGTTTTGCTATCTTAATGGTTGTGCACATCTCAAATGGGAAGACACCCACTGGCACTGAGCAGCATCTTGACATTGAACACACCTGTGTGGCTCAATTACTGAGGTGCGTTAGGGTCTAGTGGCTTTATAAAAAGCATGTCTAAGCGTGGAGTTGTGATTCTCCTGCTTGTGTTCATGTTTTGTTTGCAGTAAGGCTCTATTGGCTTTTCCCTGGTGAGTCACCTGATTTATTGCTTTTCCTTACAGATGCGATTCATTGTCTAATTATGTACTTGCTATTAGGAGTGTGTGTGTGTGTGTGTGTGTGTGTGTGTGTGTGTGTGTGTGTGTGGTGATGATGAGCGCAGTTAGCATAAACCCTTCTGTAGAGTATGAATTTCACCATATTTATCATGGGTTTTTTGTTTGTAATCTTGACAGAATTTATGAACTTTATGTTCTTCCCACATCTGTATTTCAGGTGTGTCCTGAGAGTGCTAGCGGCTGTTTTTTATCCCTGTTTGATACGTCTGTCTCTGACGGCTGTGTCCGCTGCTGTCTTTAACCATTAAGAATAATATTTTTGTCCTTTTTGAGTTTATAAATGAAACCAATAGGTCTGTATTCTGACTCACTGTGGTGAAGCGGTTTGAAAGATTTTAAATGTATTTTTTGTTGTTGTTTGGTTTCTTGTTTGTATGTTTTTAAGTCTTTTTATTGCCGTGTGTATCCACAGTCATATTACATGTTAATGTCTGACCTGCGGTGATACTGAGGCTTAACAGAGAGGGGTGTTTGATTGGTATTGTTTTTCTTTTTGGGTTGTCATTTGCTTTAAGAGTGTTTATGCACTGATTTGATTTGATGATTAGTCTGTTAATGTTTGCTTTATTATAGTGTCTTATTGACTGTGGATATTTAAGTGGTAAACTGTCAAATGGTCAATTTTGTAGAAAGCTTTTAGTGGAATTGAATTGGGAAACTGTCAAATGGTACATTTTTAGAAAGCTTTTAGTGAAATACAATTATGTGTGAAATAAATTGCATTGTTTGGAAGTCACTTCTCTGCCTTTTAATCCGATCCGAACCAGCAGGGTCCTTCACATGACTGTAACAGCATTTGGTTTAAAACTTTTTGGGGGTATTCTCACTTTATTTTCCAGGGTGGTAAAATGACCTTGGTGGCGTAGTCGGCTTTCTTTATACCTTTTTAGCCAAAGGGTACATATGGAAGAATGGAGTAAATTTTTGACCTGTCTTTCTCTCTGACAGGCGCTTGACTTGGTTATGCTTTTCCATTTATAGATTGTATCAATTTTACAGAATACATTTTATTCCCCCTGAATTCTGGTTGAAAAGCCATACTTTGTTAACAAGACTCAAAATATAGCCAACTTTGAAATCCATCTGGTAGTTTGTACTTTGCATTTTTCCTGGGGTTTGTGCTTGGGCATGAAGCAACTTTTTCAAGAATGTTCAGGATTATATAAATTTCCACTTGTGAATATAAAACTAGACTAGGGGATCCCAGACCCAAACATGATGAAAGCTGCACTGATCACTATGACAGGTTGCAAAATGAGCATGTACTGAAGAGCATCCGACTGAGCTGCATCTGCATGTCCCGTGTTCATTATATATGAATAAATATATTAAAGTTGTATAATATTGAAAACAGAACTGTACCATCAAGGTAAGACCTGTAATGTACCAAATCCTACTTGACCTGTTTTACCTGTCAAACTGAAGACGCGGGGATATTAAAGCTGAAGTGTGTCATTTCTGCGGCACACGGCATTGCAAAAATAAACTTCCAGATTTCCGAATAGTCCTGCCCCATGCTATTGGTTGAGCCAGTGTTGCTGTGTTGGGCCAGAGACGTCGATCAAACCACAGATACATTTCAGGGAAATCCACATAGGAATGGTTTACTTTGCATATTAACCTGGGGGGAAATTGTAACTATTTTTTTATTTATTTATTATTTTTTGAAGAATTTTAACATACAAATAATAACGCACATCAGCTTTAAGCTCTCTCAAAATAATGTAATATTTGCACCATTTTCATTTTCTAATATTATGAATAAGAATGAATTCATTAATTCAGTGTCATTAATTGAAGAAAACAAAGCAATTTGTATTCGTTGAACTGTAATGCTGCAAGGACGGATGAAGAAAGTAACGAGTGTTTCTGCTTCAGTTATAGGCTATAGTTTGTTCAAAAGATCAAATCAAATATCTCAGGTCTTCTATGAAAGGCTTGTGCAAATTAATTTTGACAAGGAGGCATCTTGCTACAGGGCATTATAACCAGAGAAACCTTGATAAATAAAACAGCATGTTATCCAATGGAGGCTTGACATGAATAATGAACTATTCCGTGCTGTTTGAGTGTTTCGCTGTGTGTTGTGCATGGTTGGTGAATCAGAAACAGAGAACAAGGTGATGTTATCCCGAGCTCCAGTTATCCCATTCAGACTGGAACTGGATTCAACTGGGCTGGAATAAGCCAGTCGTGTCCTTTCCTGGTCTACTGAGGAGCTTCAGAGGTTTAAACCTCCTCTCAGTGGGTTGGGGTGGCATAGTGGTAAAATCTCAGAGATGTAAACTAGAAGGTTGCTGGTTCAATTTCATCAAGGTGCAAGCCATTATCTGTGAACTATCTATTAAACCCAGCCTCAACTTAAACATTACCTGCATGAATCGCAGGTCTCTAACAGAGTCATGTAGCGGTCGATGCGTCTTTAATAACATCTCATATGGAATTCTTTTCATCGTTGTTAAAAAGAAACTAACACACACAAATAAACACCAATGAAGAGATGAACTAGAATAATTAAGGAGTAAAAAGACCCGGTCTCTGGTCAAATGAGAGATGTTTGATTGATTGTGACATCACAAAGTGTGGTTCAGCTAAATGAAGCACCAGAGAACTGAAGGCTATGATGGTACTTCATGCAATTAAATGTTCAATTGTATTTATTATTATTTATTATTATTCTTTGGTAACACTTTACAATAAGGTTCCACTTGTTAACATTAGTTAACAACATTAGTTATCAAACTAACAATGAAAAATACTTATTAAGCATTTATTAATCTTGGTTATTTTTCATTTCAGCATATATTAATCCATTTTTCCAGTCAAAAGTTGAATATGTTAACATTATAATGCACTATGAATTAACAATGAACAATTGTATTTTTATTAACTAGCATTAATAAAGACGAATAAATGCTATAAAATATATATTGTTCATTGTTTGTTCATGAGAGCTGATGCATTAACA
This sequence comes from Moxostoma hubbsi, assembly GCA_032164185.1. NCBI lineage: Eukaryota > Metazoa > Chordata > Actinopteri > Cypriniformes > Catostomidae > Moxostoma > Moxostoma hubbsi. The sequence continues at coordinate 538,240 of JAVLUX010000047.1, read as the reverse complement.
GTATAAACGAAAGGAACCTTATTGCAAAGTGTTTTACTGACAGATATCGGCATTCTGGCAGATAAACATTCAAGAAAAAGATCTCTCTTATAGAGCACATGTAAGATTACAAAAGTTACAAAAAAGTTACAAATTACAAATTCCATTTTGTTTGCTTAAATACCTTTTTTTTTTTCACAAGGCCCTTTAAATATGACCCATATCAGACAGTAAATCATCTTGGAGCAGCCCGCGGCTCACAACAGGACATAAGAGGTCTAACTGTTCTTAAGGTCTTAATAGTTTTGATAAATATTCTGGCGCCATGCAATGCATTATATGCATTCATTATAAATTCATTATATGTCATTAATAACATCTGAGAATCAACCCTAAAATGAACTGCTAACCAATGCAAAGAAGCTTAAACTGGAATAATATGACAGAAAGACTTTGCACTGATATATGTTAAAATATGTTTGTTTAAAGTTAAAAACAACGCATTACAATCATCCAGAGGAGATTAAATAATGCATTTATAAGATTATCTGTATCTCTAAAACTCAAGACATGTCTAACTCTGCCAATATTCCTTAACTAATACAAAATTGCACGCCATCCTTTTTATTTTTTTAGATCTGCTATACATGCTTGAACCTTCAAACTATTTCGATCATTGGGAATCAAAGAGAAATCTGCATAGCAATGAAAATGAACGCTGTGCTGCTGAATCACAAATCCAAGAGATTACATTTACAGTGAAAACTAAATTGGCCCTCATTTCCGACACACTGCAAAATTTCACATTGTATTTCTGGGTTGTCTTGCCACTTTTATTATTGCTGTTTTTTGTTATGTTTTTTATATAAAAACATGTTCAACACAAAATATTTCCATTACTATAAACTTCAGCTTCTCTAACTTTAATAAATAACAACATATATTAATACTTGTGAGATAAAGCCCAAAGTGTCTCTTTCAAAAGATACCACAACTGTGTCCAAACTCCAAAGGGTCCCGTAAATACAACCATTTAAGATCAGGTGTGTCATTTTCATGGTTTGTGCTCAAAAAGGGGGCACATCAACAGGTTAAACTGTGATGCCATGCTCCCTCAGAATGCCCACATCATGGGCTTGGTCTTTCCTAGTGAGTAGGGCATAGGGATGATAAATTGTATTGGAAAGCGCCCATTACGTGATTTGGGCGAAGGTGACCAGCAAATATATCTTACTGAATGGAGTAATGGGAGCCCGTACAATAAGCACTGACTGTACATGATGGCATACCAGAATAATTATATTAATTCCCCGATGGGGACCGCTCGGGCATCCGCCGCGGTGAATGACATGTGAATGAACCTTGACCGAGTTGCGCTCATGAGATCGCGCGATTGCCTGCCATTACAATGAGTGAATGTGCTGTTGACATGAAATACTGGCTTTTGATATTGCTGCGGATGTGTTATGATGAACAGGCAGCATGGCAACAGAAGACCCATGACTAAATCTGAATGCATTTGATGGATATGATAATAACAGCATATTTCTGATGGAAACCAGCAGCTGCCGGAGCGCGCCGGGTCGTGCAATCCGATTGAGGATGCGGTGGCCGGATTGAGAGTGATCTCCTAAGTGAATGAGATATGGATGAAGATCCGGGTTTGCTGGTTGTTTACTCCCCATGGCTTTAATGTGGGCAGAAGTTGAGATGAAGTGATGACATCATTGGAAAGTGAAGTCGGGCTTCCAGAGATGTACTGTGCTCATGATATGTTCATGAGAAGTTAAGAGTGGACTGTTCATTGGTACTCTTTAAAATGGGCAAGAGAAGCAGGAATGTTTCCTTCTTTTATTTGCATTCTTGACCTTGCATGCCTAGAAGTAAGGCTTTTTATTCTTCTTTGTCAGTGTAGAAACGTGTAGTCACACTTGAAAAAAATGTTCAATCTGTCCTAGCACTTATTCTTCCGAAGGGTAAATCAGGCATGCAATTATGATTAATGTCAAGTTAGGTTGACCTAAAAAAAAAACATTTATTCAAAATGACAAAGTCACATTGAAAAAACATGTTACAGAACGTATCCTTTTTATTTCACCATATGAAAGTGCCAAGATCAGAATGAAAAATGTCAGACTCAGTGTGATTTTTGCTGTTCACACAGTCATTTAAAAATAGATCTGTGACACAAGTGAGGGAGGAAATTAGATTTGGGCCACATTCAGCTGCTGTGTGAATGCAGCCTAAGGATCTGGTCCTAATTAAAGCAGTATTATCAATGTTGTTTTCTTCAGTTCTGCTGCTTAATATATGTTGCTCTAGGTAGTGTGGTGGCCTCAAGAATCCTAGGATCAACAGACTTCCAAAGCTTAGGCCAGTGTTTCCCAACCTTTTTTTTATTAGAAAAGTTGCAAAATTTTGTGGCACCCCCAAACCCCCCCAATCCATATAATAATTACTTACTTTCAGTGGGAAACCTGAGCCTGAGATGATGCACACAGACAATCAATTCTGGCAGGAATGGATGAAATACAGACACGAAGCTCCTGATCCACTGTTCTCAGACGTTCTCTGTACTTATTCTTGATGTATGTCAGGCTAGAAAAACTCAGTTCGCACAAATAGGTTGTGGAAAAGGGCATCAGAACTTCAATGGCACTATTTGCAACAGCTGGATATTCTTTCTCCACAGTAATCCAAAAACTGTCCAAAGCCATGTCTTGAAATTTCATTTTTAAACTGCGATCTTCCCTTAGGTCTGCAATTTGTTCTTGTACTTGCAGTGGCATGCCTTTTGAACTTTCCAGTCCTGATGAACTCCAAGGATCAAGGACCCAGTCAAACTCAGCATAAGTCTCAACTGGAAAATTAAAGTTGAACCTCTCCTCTAGGACTTTCAGATGCTGGGTGATAAGCCCAGGGAGTTTGCTGTTTGAGTGTGCATTGCACAAGGGAAACATATCAAGTTGGCCCTTTTCAACAAAAGAACGCCAGAGGGTGAGCTTGGACCTGAAGCCTCGCAATTTGTCGGTAGAAGTGAGAATATTTTCATCTTTGTCTTGCATTTTTGTGTTCAGGTCATTGAGATGCTTAAAAACATCGGCGAGATATGCAAGTTTTGAACACCATTCCATGTCTGCAATTAACTCTGCATATCCTGAATTCTCCTGATTAAGGAACGTTTTTAACTCTTCCCTCAGTTCGTAGAGTCGTGCCAAAACCTTGCCGCGTGATAGCCATCGAACGGCCGTATGTAATAACAAGCTCTGATGTTCCGCTCCCATTTCCTCGCATAAAATCGAAAATAGTCGGCTCTTCAGTGGGCATGCCTTGATAAAATTAACTACATCTACTGCTCTGTCCAGTACATCGGAGAGTTCCTTCGGGAGCGTTTTTGCTACCAGTGCCTCCCTATGTAAAAAGCAGTGAGTGGCTTTCACATGTGGGTTTTGCTCTCTCACTCTGCTAATGAAGCCCTTCGTTCTCCCCGTCATGGCAGCGGCGCCATCAGTACATAAACTGTGACAGTCCTTCCAATTCAACCCCCCTGTTCAAGATATTCTGTTGTCACACGATATATTTCTTCTCCCGTTGTTTTGTCTGGCATTGATTTACAAAATAAAAAAGTTTCTCTAATACTGTCACCATCTACGAATCGAACATTTGCCAGGAGCTGTACGTGCCCACTAATGTCAGTCGACTCATCCAGCTGCAAGGAAAATTTGCCGCTGGATCGGATTTTTTCCAAAACCACACTTTCAATGTCTGAAGACATGTCTTCTGTTCGCCTACTAATTGTGTTGTTTGACAGGGGAACCGTTGATATTTCTTTCGCTGCTTGTGGGCCTAGCATGGTGTTAACGATGGCTTTGCATGCAGGTAAGATTACAGTCTCAGCGGTCGTGTGGGGTTTTTTCGATTTAGCTACTATTTCAGCCACAAGATAGCTTGCCTTTAATGCTTTCTCAGACACTTTTGCACTCTTCATCATAATTTCCTCTTGTTTTTTGTGTTGCATTTTCAGTCGAATAAAATATTCTGCATCCTTGCTCACTAGAGATGGGTGATTTTTTGTCAGATGCCGTTTCAGTTTGCTAGGAACCATTGATTCATTCGACAATTTGTCTCCACATACCAGACACAGAGGAAGAGGACATGATGGATCTCCGATAAAGATGAAGCCATATGACAAGTAATTGTCGATATATTCTTTTCTTCTTTTTACTGCTGCTCTCAGCGGCCTGCTCTGGACTGTTATATGAGGAAGTTGACGGCCCAGAAGCATCTGGAGCTTTTCTTTTTAGAAATCTGTCCATATTCTTTTGCACTACACACGCATCGTCAAGGATAAAACACTCGCATATACGTTACGCATACAGACGTTGACGTGCTGACAGGTCAGTGAGGGGGCGTATCGATTTTTTTTATTTTATTGTTTTATTGTTATTTTATTTTATTTTTTTAATTTAGTCTTATTTGGTATTGTAGACATTAGATATTCATAATATTTATTAATTAGTTTATTTATATTTTATAATAAAAAAAATAATAATTAATTAATTTGAAGATTTTTACACGGCACCCCTGCTCTCGTCAGACGGCACCCCAGTTGGGAAACACTGGCTTAGGCTGAGTTACACATGCATTTGTGTTTTTTCCATGAGGGCTACATGGTAATTCCAGAGAAACCTACACGGAGAGGACCATACAGATGTCTTTGAAGGACACACATGTTAGGTGTAGACCTGTCACATTGTCCTCAGAGTTGCGGCATTGCTTTCAAACTTTTCTGCCAGTGTAATGTACAGGTTTCTCTTTAATCACCTGCCATGTGCCTATGGGTGTATACTGTAGGGAATTGGCAGGTGTCAACTGAAATAAAGGAACAATACAAAATTAGAAGAAGAGTATTGCTGTTATCACTACCGCTGGTGTACACTGTGAAGGAGAAATGTTTCAAATTGCCCTCTGACTTCTGTGACATCTGTGCTGCTCTGTCTAGGACGATCTTCCAAGTGGGAAAGTGCAGATGCTAAACAGACCTGCTTATTCAGACAAGAACAGCTGGCACTCAGATCACAACGGATTACCAGTACTCACATGCTGCTACAGTGTTCAAGTGTGACCTTTTACACCTGCTCCCATTAGCAGACACATCTAATTGCCATTACACCTTTATGGTATTGCATAATGCAAATAAAGGCAGCAGTGGAGGTTGCTAGGGGTATAGTTGATGGGTTGTGTAGCACACTACTGACTATCATAGGCAGGATATCTCTCTCACACCGACATGTTCTCAAATCAAATGTGTTCAAACTATTGATGGGTGAATTTCATGAAGAAATGTCCAGGTCATATTTAACTCTAAAATCAAATGAAAAAGACAAAATATTATTTAAATGATTATTAAGCGATATTATCAGTAGTAGTATTAATAATGGTAGTATTAAACATAAATAAAGATCAACAGATACAACCATGATGTATAACTACTTTACAGTTTACCATAAGTTTTGCATAATAGTGTACATGTGAATCTTTTTTTAAATAAGAAATTTGTGCTTAATTGTTATGAAAATAATTTCACAACACAATAAAATATTGATGCTATTTAAAAACTCTGTAAATTACTGTAAAAATGCAATATTGTGATATCATGTGACTTCAGTGTAGTATAGTAGTGTTACTGTTACACAAAAAGTAACACAGTAAGCAGTACTCTAGTATTACACTCTGAACAAAGCCCTAATCTTCGTCATCATGACGAACTGAAGATGTCCCATGGTCACATGGGACATCTTCAATACATTTAGCATTATTCTTGTAAAATGCCATATAATGTGCACCTCTACTAATGTAGCTTTTGTGGCAGCATTCAGTCCCCCGGGTTGAATCTGTCAAGATTAATTGATAAGAAAGTTGATCAACACACTTTGTGATTCTTTGGCCAATATACGAAGAGAATGTTTCTGTGTCTGTTAACTTTGTTTTAGTCAATTCAGTTCTAACCTTTAAATAAGTGATTCAATCACAACAGTTGTATATGTTTAACAGCATACTAGTCTATTCAAAAAACGGGAAGTGGGAAGTAACACGTTACATTTACTCCGTTACATTTACTCTGTTACATTTACTCCGTTACATTTACTTGAGTAACTTTTTTGGGGGGAAAATGTACTTTTAGAGTAGGTTTAAATGTGGGTACATTTTACTCTCACTCAAGTAAATTTCTAATGATTATTTTTTACTTTTACTGCTTTATAATGTGTGGCGTTCCTGTCGTTACATTACTGGGTTTAATTGTAATGAATGTGTCATTTATTGAGAGATGTTTGAATGGGACTCTTACGAGAGTGGAAGTTCACATCTGCACGAGATGAGACGCTGTCACAGACTGTCAATCAATCACTGCAGCAGCATCAAACTCTTCAAAGTCAAACACTTTCTTCACCACACAGTTAAAAAAAGAATAGTTTCGTCATGTAATGCCTCATTTAACACCAAGACAAGCGGATATTTCAAGATTAAAGTCACAGCTCCAACTTCAGGCCACACGCTGAGGTAAGTTTTGGCTTTTCTGTGACATGGTGATGCTCATTTTCAGGGTGATTCTGTAACTGGGCTCTTATGACATCAGTTTTTAAGTGTAAATTAGTGCAGCGATATATCAGTGTGCATTGTCCCGCATGTCATTTACACTTTTACTGGAAACTATCGCAGCTATTTCAGGCGGATTAACTGTATAAATCCATATAAACATCAAATTAATTGTAAATCACTGCCATTCACATGACAACTGGATTGCGAACAGACAGCATTTCTGCACGCACAGTGAGGTGAGCGCGTGTGAGATGTGCGGGCGCGAGGTGAGCGCGTGTGAGATGTGCGGGCGCGAGGTGAGCGCGTGTGAGATGTGCGGGCGCGAGGTGAGCGCGTGTGAGATGTGCGGGCCCGAGGTGAGCGCGTGTGAGATGTGCGGGCCCGAGGTGAGTGCGTGTGAGATGTGCGGGCCCGAGGTGAGCGCGTGTGAGATGTGCGGGCCCGAGGTGAGCGCGTGTGAGATGTGCGGGCCCGAGGTGAGTGCGTGTGTGAGATGTGCGGGCCCGAGGTGAGCGCGTGTGAGATGTGCGGGCCCGAGGTGAGCGCGTGTGAGATGTGCGGGCCCGAGGTGAGCGCGTGTGAGATGTGCGGGCCCGAGGTGAGTGCGTGTGTGAGATGTGCGGGCCCGAGGTGAGTGCGTGTGAGATGTGCGGGCCCGAGGTGAGCGCGTGTGAGATGTGCGGGCCCGAGGTGAGCGCGTGTGAGATGTGCGGGCCCGAGGTGAGCGCGTGTGAGATGTGCGGGCCCGAGGTGAGCGCGTGTGAGATGTGCGGGCCCGAGGTGAGCGCGTGTGAGATGTGCGGGCCCGAGGTGAGCGCGTGTGAGATGTGCGGGCCCGAGGTGAGCGCGTGTGAGATGTGCGGACAGTTTTTTGTTCAGCTTCCTAAACTACACATTATGTATGTTAACGTCATATGCTTAAACATGCATTTTTGGAATTGCATTTTATGTGTTCTTTCTTTTTCCAGGGTTTACAAAACATGACACATTGTTTTAATGATCATTTGTTTGCAAATGTTCTCTTTATTTAGCCACAGTAGGTTTGCATTGAGCATTTGACAGCAGTCGTGTTTTTCATCCTACAGAAAACCACAACGGGACCTACCGATCTCTAGCTGGAGGTCAGGACATATATATATATATGTAGCTAACCCCACTATTGTTCTGTAGTTAATCATCATAGAAATAACATATGAGTGTGTGTGTGTGTGTGTGTGTTTACCATAGCCTGCTGAAAAGGCCTCAGTGTGATTTTGTGGAAGTAAATGCTTCTATCTCAAGCGTAACACAATTCTACCATCTCAGTTTGATCATACAATAGGTGCTATATTGGGCAAACTAAATTAAAACATTTTGTATTGTACATACATTTTATTTCTTTAAAAACAGCACATTTGAGAGAACATTCAAATACTAACAAAACCACAAAATCAATATTCTGATGTTTCTGCAATTTGTTCTTCACCCATAATTCCATTGTGCTGTGCCCTCCTGGACCAAGGTCGGAGATCGGCTCAGTCTGGGAATCAAACAGCCTTTAAAGGAACCGACTGTGTGAAGATGAGGAGTTTAAATGCAGGATAAATAATGCAGAATATGAAATCTGTGTTGTGGTGCAAATGAGATGATTTGTGCAGAGCAGGTGAGACAACCATGTGCAGTCACTGAGGAAATTCACTGAGCATGGAGTCGCCCTCTGATAACACCGTTTATTCGCACACGTTGCGATGTTTTAGCAGTTGGTTTTGCAAAACAGGTAACAGCCCCCAAAAAATGAGTGCTGAATGTAATTTGTGCAATTCCACATGTTGCATGACTTCTCTAAGTGCTGGGCTGTGCAGAATGCATCATCAGACTACTGCAGCTGTGGCACTCTTTACTGGGACTGTACGGTATTGCTCCACCCCTGAGATCCAGACACATGAATCAGCATAAAGTGCACTTGACTACACAACACCTCTGCATATCTGCCCAGTTAATGTGTTATTCTCCATCCTTTGATCATCATTTGATATGTAACGGCTGTCAAGATCAAATGTACTCAAACATCTCCCAATGCAGTCTACCGCCTGCTATCCGCATTACTGTTACTGTGCAAGTCTATAATCATGTTAAACAAGCCATATTTGGAGATAAAGGAGATGTGTGTGCGCTGAAAAGAATGACATTAGCTACTTTTCCATCCAATTTGCTGATTAAATTAGTGAAAAATCACAATATCTATTTTTTTTGTTTTGTTTAGTTTTTTGGGTTTCCATTGTGTGTGTTCAAGAGAACAAAATCATCACTCCCGGGGAAACGTTGCCGCTGTGGCTCTTTTATTTCATTTAATAAATGACTTGTGGTTTAGAGTGCACAGACAAAGCACTCTGTTTGCTTGTGTTCAGTGGCAGGTGTCTTCACGTCTGGGAGCGACACCGCGGAGGAGAGTTCTGGAAGGTAGGCTAACAGTCGCCAGCCAATCACATTGATGGCAAGTGCAATGGATCACTTATGTGTGTGCAGTATATGTGTGCTTTCCTCCATCTTTATGACTTCATATGCGGATCTAGAAGATATTTTTATTTATGTGTCTGATGGACAAACACTTTGGCATTCAGAATGACCAGAGCAACATTTAAGGTGCTATATGATGATATTGGTCCGCTGGTTAGTCCAGTTATGAGCGATTTGTTCAGTCACATGACTTGTATTCCTATATACATTCTATAGGAGTTTATTCGGTAAATGTGTTTCTGTCAATCAAATGTATGTGTTTCTTATTTGAGTTTTAGTCTTTCCATTAAGCATGTTTTATTATATGTACTTGATAAGAATCGTGATGTTCTTATGTAGGTTTATGTCTTTGTTTTTATTTGTCAATATGTTTCTACTGACTTGAGTACTGCACTAATAAAATTAAAAAATAAAAACTTGTTTGTTTATATCGTTATAATATCGAAACACTGAGCCGCAATAACAACTGAAAACTGAAGGGAACGTAGAGATGCCGCCAACTTGTTGTTTTGCCATTTTATCCACCTCGTCCCATGCTAAAAACAGAGCGTGGATAAAAGTTGAATGCAGACAGCAGGCAATTTATAAGGGCTTTACCACAGCAAGTTGCGTGGCACTTTGGCAACATAATTACCAAGCTGAATGCCCAGGTCTCTCTCTCTCTTTCTCTCTCTCTGTCTCTCTCTCTCTCATTGCGTCTCTTTCTTTCTAAAACACAAAGCTCTATCACTAGCCCCTAGAGCCCTGGGAGAACTATGGGAACAGCCCCCACAAACTGCTGATTATAGCCAAGAGAGAGAGCGAGAGAGAGAGAGAGAGTCTGTATGTAAGTGAGCGAATGTGAGAAGAGAATATAATCATGGTGTTAAAGGATGAGCTGTGTAAGTATGGGTTGTGAGAGAAAGAACAGAACATTAATCATCAGACTGACTCATATTTTAATACAAATGAGCCCAATTCTGTGATCCTTAAAGGAACAGCACAATAAACATTCAGAGTTCTGTGACAGATATTGAATGTTATAAAGATTAGCTACCTAATCCCTCTTCAATATTTAGCTCAAATATTATAAGACGCTGGAACACAGTAACATCACAAGATGAACTGCTACGATAACAAGACACCCAATTGTAAGGTATTAAGAAACCCATCAATATCATCTGGCAAAAAGTGCTTCTGTAACACATCAGGCCATATTGGTTTGTTTCAATCCACTGTCCTCTTGGATGTGCCGTCACATCAACATGGGCCAAAATGTGACTGGGTCACAAATCAGCTCCTGATTCATTTATTTATTTTCATGACTTGACCATCATTCCTCACTATGTGTCTCACTTGAAGCCAGGGTCATTTTTAACCTAATTCTAAATTAGAACACCCCCAAAGTTGGTGATCGCGAGAGTGGGGGTGCCGCCACCTCATGCCCATAAAATGCCACCCTGGGAGACTGCTCATGTCACCCATGCATCTGCAACTGCCACTGCCCTTGTGTTCAAAAGAAGGACTGAGATATTCTTTAAAACATCTCCTTGTGTCTGCTGCACAAGAAGGTTTGGATCAACATGACGGTGAGTGAATAATGGCAGGGTTTTATTTTTTGAGGTGAATTGTTCTTTAAAGTTATCAGTCATATGGTGTGTACTATAAAATAGGAGCTGAAGCATGAATCAATTATTAACATGTTACACTGATATCCTTCATTTAAATAAAGAAATGCTTTTATACAATAACTGAAGTGATCAGAGATTCAATCCTAAAGAGAAGATGAAAACTCATGCTCATTTCTGGAAGTATCTGAGGCCCGTGAGGGTGTGTGAGAGCTAACAGAGGAGTGTGTGAGAGCTAACAGGAGTGTGTGAGAGCTAACAGAGGAGTGTGTGAGAGCTAACAGGAGTGTGTGAGAGCTAACAGAGGAGTGTGTGAGAGCTAACAGAGGAGTGTGTGAGAGCTAACAGGAGTGTGTGAGAGCTAACAGAGGAGTGTGTGAGAGCTAACAGAGGAGTGTGTGAGAGCTAACAGGAGTGTGTGAGAGCTAACAGAGGAGTGTGTGAGAGCTAACAGGAGTGTGTGAGAGCTAACAGAGGAGTGTGTGAGAGCTAACAGAGGAGTGTGTGAGAGCTAACAGGAGTGTGTGAGAGCTAACAGAGGAGTGTGTGAGAGCTAACAGGAGTGTGTGAGAGCTAACAGAGGAGTGTGTGAGAGCTAACAGGAGTGTGTGAGAGCTAACAGAGGAGTGTGTGAGAGCTAACAGAGGAGTGTGTGAGAGCTAACAGGAGTGTGTGAGAGCTAACAGAGGAGTGTGTGAGAGCTAACAGAGGAGTGTGTGAGAGCTAACAGGAGTGTGTGAGAGCTAACAGGAGTGTGTGAGAGCTAACAGAGGAGTGTGTGAGAGCTAACAGGAGTGTGTGAGAGCTAACAGGAGTGTGTGAGAGCTAACAGAGGAGTGTGTGAGAGCTAACAGAGGAGTGTGTGAGAGCTAACAGGAGTGTGTGAGAGCTAACAGAGGAGTGTGTGAGAGCTAACAGGAGTGTGTGAGAGCTAACAGAGGAGTGTGTGAGAGCTAACAGAGGAGTGTGTGAGAGCTAACAGGAGTGTGTGAGAGCTAACAGAGGAGTGTGTGAGAGCTAACAGAGGAGTGTGTGAGAGCTAACAGGAGTGTGTGAGAGCTAACAGAGGAGTGTGTGAGAGCTAACAGAGGAGTGTGTGAGAGCTAACAGGAGTGTGTGAGAGCTAACAGAGGAGTGTGTGAGAGCTAACAGAGGAGTGTGTGAGAGCTAACAGGAGTGTGTGAGAGCTAACAGAGGAGTGTGTGAGAGCTAACAGGAGTGTGTGAGAGCTAACAGAGGAGTTTGTGAGAGCTAACAGGAGTGTGTGAGAGCTAACAGAGGAGTGTGTGAGAGCTAACAGGAGTGTGTGAGAGCTAACAGAGGAGTGTGTGAGAGCTAACAGGAGTGTGTGAGAGCTAACAGAGGAGTGTGTGAGAGCTAACAGAGGAGTGTGTGAGAGCTAACAGGAGTGTGTGAGAGCTAACAGAGGAGTGTGTGAGAGCTAACAGAGGAGTGTGTGAGAGCTAACAGGAGTGTGTGAGAGCTAACAGAGGAGTGTGTGAGAGCTAACAGGAGTGTGTGAGAGCTAACAGAGGAGTGTGTGAGAGCTAACAGAGGAGTGTGTGAGAGCTAACAGGAGTGTGTGAGAGCTAACAGAGGAGTGTGTGAGAGCTAACAGAGGAGTGTGTGAGAGCTAACAGGAGTGTGTGAGAGCTAACAGAGGAGTGTGTGAGAGCTAACAGGAGTGTGTGAGAGCTAACAGAGGAGTTTGTGAGAGCTAACAGAGTGTGTGACAGACAGAATGTGCTGCTCTTTAGGGCTCTTCAGTGCAGCATGCAAACAACCTCATTGTGTTCACTGGGATACGGCTGCAATACAATATAAACAAACAAAAAGTTCAAGTTTGTTAGTTTAATGTTGTTTGATGTAACGAGTCTCCTATTTTCTGGGAAGCTGCAGGCTAGACGGTTATGATCATAACTAGGTATGAATGAAAACTGAATCCCAAAGATGTATTTAAGAAACACAAGCTGTTGGCTGCCTGCGGAGACTTGCAGTACCAAACATGATCTCTATCTTTTCTTTTCTTTTGCTGTAAGAGGGCCGGTTTATCTTCAGAGACCAGAGAATGTCAAATACTCTTTTTCAGCTCTTTTTCTCATATCAAATGAACTAGATTTTGTACATTGTGCAAACAATCAATGGCCAGGGTGTTGTGGGTGGTTGTCAGGGCATTATAATGTGGTTGCTATGGTGTTTTTGATATTAGCAGGTTGTATTGGGGTTTCTACACCCCAAGTGTGATTGTCTGCTCTCTATGTAAAGTCTGGATGTCTCTTTCAGTGTAACTCTACGGGACTTTTCCATGAAACATGAATATAACCAATATGTGTGTAAATCAGTAGTAAAACCATTCAGTAAATTGTCCTTGGCCGGGTTTCCCGCTAACGTTGCAACTTAAGCATTTACAGTCTTCTTAACATGAAAATAATGTGGCAATACTGACAAAAATGGAAGTTGTTTGTAACCTTGTCGAAGTGCTGAAATTTATTCATAAATATTTTATAATTATAATTTATTTATTAACTATTACAGAATTTACATAATGAAATAATGAT
>JAVLUX010000047.1:455000-520000 GCA_032164185.1 Moxostoma hubbsi | reverse complement strand
GAAAGAACACTTAAAAATAAAGCCTGAATATCTTATGCAGTTTTGCTACTCAAGTACATTTATCTTGTTTTGTAGTGTATCTTCAGTGTAACATCAAAGGTCTTACTAGGAGAAAACTTATGCTCCAACGTACATTTACGTCATAGAATTCCTTATAAAATATAATCGTGTCTGGCACTAGAAGCACATAAAGGCAAGAAATAACATTTTAGCTTAGCATAAAGCTACATTTTTAAATTAAAATGTACACAAGGTTAACTATTTTTGCTGCTCCAAACTTCAAAACCCCACAAAGTGTTTACAACGACACCCTTTTCTGATCATATGTGGATTCTGTTATATATTATACGATTTTAAAACGTTTATGGGGCCAGGTATTGCATAGGTTTCATAAAGTATATGAAGCATGGAGCCTTTCGTCAAATTATTTCATATTTACACTCTTTGTTGAAGATCAAATATTTCATAATGTATGTTTCCCCTTTAAATATTCATATATTTACACATTTATTACACTTGATACATTGCTACATTTTGTTATATGTTGTGTTTCATGATTTGTACCATTTATAAATATTGACATTGAGTTTACGTTGATGTGTCTCACAAGTGCTGGTACTGTCTCTTTAAGAGTACTGGGAGTTCAGCTGCAAGTGTTTAAGGTTGGGCACATATTAATGAGAGAGAAGTTGCAGGTTAACTTTATTCATGCAGTGTGTGATTAGAATTCATGTTTCTTTTTACTTTTTGATCAACAACTGGCTGGATATAACAGAATGGATATTGTAAGTAGTGATGGGAGGAACAAAGTTTTTCAAAACTTCAAATTAATTGAACCCATTTTGAAGTGCTCGAAACACCACAGGCTGAATGCATCTGCTGCTCACAGGCATGTAAAAGCAATGGGAAGACTCAAGTCAAAAGCAGCTACAGTTGCTGGGTTTGCCATCGAAATGTTTAGCATTGTGCGTTTCCACCCACTACATCATGCACATTATCTTGAGGGATCCCTCCTGGTTTCATGGAGCAGCTGAAAAACCTTCTTGCTTCAGGGAGAGATGTATTTACAGGATTTGAGCAATTGTACTTCATTTTATTAAATGCTGCCAGGAGGCGCCGCAGAACAAGTTTAATATCTAATATTATGACGGCTGCAATGGCTGCGATGCCCTCCGCAAACACAGGAGGGCCCGTGCTCATAACTGTTCTGGCGGATATTGAAGACCCTCTCTAAGACCAGCTGTGGGTTAAACACTTCCGAATGTCAAGGGCTTTGTTTGAAGAATTGTGTGCCCGGGTCAGACCTTTTGTTGGGCTATTCACATCAATCTTTCCCCCACTCACGTGCACAAATGGCCAAAATAGTTTTGCAAATAAACTGTTTCCATCTCTTTAATACACATTTTAACCAATGTGACACTCTAGGAAGTCTACCTCCTCCTAGTTCATTGCTTTTAAGTACATTTAGAGAGTTTATTCGCATATCAAGCATTCCCATTCAGGATTTCTTAGGCACAATTTCAAAATGCGCACGGAAAAGTTTGATGCAAACCCAGTGAATGACACAATGTGCTGGAAATGATTTACAGCACTGTATTTTTCATAATTGTTTTCCAGATTTACTTTTGTAAAACTAATAGATCTCTTTAAATATCACAAAATATCTGTCTCTCTCAAATGTCTTATTTTAAACGACTGAATTCATATGAGCGACTCTTGCTTAAATCAGTCTGATTTAATAGACCTAAGTTATTCGGAAAATGACTCAAGATCAGTTACAGTCTGCACTTTACTGTAACTCTGATTCAGGGTTTCACTGTTGGATCAAAGCCCCCTAGCGTCATACATAAAGCCATGTTTGTCGAATGCACCCTTATCACTAATTAAAAGAAACATTATTAAAATGAAAATGGAGTGCATGGATCTCATCTTAGGACACACATTACACAGAACAGGTCATACCAGACTTTACTTGCATAGTGTGTATTAACTTACATGCACAAATATTAAATGCACAAGTTCTCAAATTCAAATCAACAAGCTCCTGAGTTTCCCTAAACATTTAGCTCCCAGCAGACGTCCAACAGGTGCATTGCATTGGTCTGTAGCCATGCTATGAAATGGAGAATGTTGTGAAAACATTCCTTGGGCAATTTTAAGCAAAATCAGAGTTGACGTCATTAAATGCAATGTAAATGTAACTATGGCATATCATGGCTCAACTAAAGCATTGATGATGACATGATCGATGACAACTCAGGACCCGCTGCAGCCAAATAAGGTTCACTTCTTTTAGCCTTGTGTGCACTCATGTGACAAATCATACAGTAAAACCTCATTGTTAAGTTCTTCTTTGCCATTACACAACTCAATCACTGACAAATGAAATCTGAATATTTACTAGCCAGTGGCTAATAACAGGAATATTTTAGTTGCATAGTGCAAAATTTGGTCGCATATCTGAGTCATTTACTCACAATGTAGAGGCCTGAACAGACTTTATTATCTACCAGAAGCTAAAAGTGATATTCATTTCATTTTCATTTCAAGTGATAACAAGTGAGACATTCTTTTGCCACTTTGGGCTTAAAATGAAATCAGTTAGTTAATGCCACAGTATCCTATTATCATTGAATATCTCTGCCTGGGTTTCTAGGTGTATGGGGCTGATCAAAAGGAATATTCTACATGTCTGGCCATTGAGACTTGTTCAGGTTTACTGGCGTGAAGGTTCTCCTCCTACACAGCATTTCACCACAGTAATCTTCCTTCTTGTGAAGACACAGAGAAATTCAACAGACCAATGATTTATAAAAGCATCCTACTTAACTGACTGATCCATAGTCAAAGGTGTGCATTATCTGTTTGATTTTAATAGTCTTCCTTCACATCCAATTATACACACACACACCAGCGTCCAGTAAACACACACTCTAAGCCCTCTAATACAACATTAATTGCTCATTAGGACGTCCACAAGCACTAAACCCAGGTTGATCATTAACTTGTGGTAGCACAGCGAGAGGTAGTCTGGGTAACACTGTCATCTTTAGTCTGTATGATGTTCCAGTCAGATAACACAACTCACACACACTTGGGTCACCAAGATCTCATTTTTTTACTCTGTCAGAGGACAGTGTCAGTCTCATAATGACCCTTTGTTGATGTTAAGTTGGCTATCAATGGTGCACGATCAGCCAAGCTTACGAATATAACACAAAAGAGAACTCATTAATATCTCAGTTGTTTCCTCTAAACTGCAATGAGATTAATTGGCAACAAGTCTCCTGCTTCTCAGATGTTTCTACTGAGAAAAAGACCCCAGTTATCTCAAATGTGTCTCCTCTCAAGTTTCAGAAGACATCTTACAAGTGAAAGAGACGATCACCTTTTAGATACAGATATCGACTGTCAATCAACTCGCGAACACACATGCGCATTAGCTATACAAGCTGGGAAAATTGGGCTTTTTTTATAGCGCTATCTCAGCTAAAAAAGCTCAAAGTTTTGATAGCAGTGCTGTCACGCTACAGCTGATTTGAAATATGTTTTTTGATTGTAATCCTAACCAAACATTTTGGAGATTTCGGTCTTTCCCCATTCACGAAGATAGAAGCTGCACTTTCATGACTGGAAAAAGCTTCCCAGGTGTGTTCCAAAGCTGGACGCCAGTAGACTAACTTGCGTTTACATGCCAAATTCTACGCTTAGCAGTTTCCTGCTGAAATTAAAAGGAGATGCACTACAACAACTGTGCATTTTATTTACTCTCACAAAAATCACGACTACAACGGCTGATTATGACTTTATAATCATAATGCTATATTATGATATTAAAACACCTTTACTATAAAGCATCACCTACATTTACACATGCATTCCAATGTGATTAGCTTGTGCTGTAGCTCATGAAGTGTTGGACGACGTGACTCAAGACCGTGACTCAAGACCCAGAGTATCGGCTAGGTTGAGGTTAAAGTTTTAGGTTAGGGAGGTACATTTCACTCATTAAAACCCCTGACTAATATTCACCTGATAAATAAAGTCTGAATACGAAACCATTTCACTAACTTTGGCACCCCCTACTGGACCTTCCCCTAGGAAACTGCAGCTAAATGTGTAATGAAGCATGTCATTTTATTTTACAAAAATGTTGCCACAGTCCTGTAATGCTAATGAGGCCAGGATGTTACTCAGATGAAACATAACTGAAATCTCTAACAACTTATTGAGCAAGCTCTGAGCAATACAGTTTTCCTCTGGGTTTACATCACTCACAACAACAATACATTACAAAGAAAATTCTTTGACATTGACAAGGAAATATAATCATCGCTGCACTTCTTCACTACAAGACACAAGGCTTTTTAGCATTTCATCTTTCCATGTATAAAATTCTCAAAGGCACAGTTTGATTATCATTGACTGTGTGATTTACATAAAAATAGTAAGTATTTGATCTCTGCTGTGATTGAGAACAGACCAAAGGAAATCAGTGGCATATTGTTTTGATACGGCTTAATTTAAGAAAGAACACAAGAGTTATTGCGTTATTGCATTTTAGTGGTTAGATGCAGAGAGAGAAAGTGAGAGGTGGCAAATAGGGATGGCTAAAGAAAATCTCACCAAAAGAAACAGCCCTTGAAATTGGGCGAGACCTAACGGCCATTAGAAGCCAATCACACCCCCACCACCACACTGCACATACTCACAGGCTGCCGATGCTTCTGGGTCCAATATAGTTGCCACTGCCCCATTCTTTAATTAAAATACAAACTTTTTTCCAAATCTGCATTACATTGTAACAGGTTCACACAACAATCTGCACAAAAATGTGATGTACAAACTGTTAAGATCACACTGTAATAATCAGGGTTAGCACAGGCTTGACAGTGACTAAATATCCAACCGTGATATGTCAGCCAGTGGAATTTATAGCCATGTAATGCTTGTCATTGTGGGACCTTTTACCTTGGGGGAAATGAATAACAAATGCAGAGAGGTTTGGAGAGACAAAGAGACACAGTGGGACCTTTCATGTCTTCGTCTGAGGAAACCAGCTCTCATGACAATGATAAGGTCAGATTGGGAGAGCTTTTCAACACCTGCACTTATCATTCATGAAGTGAGAGTGAGTGAGAAAGAGAAGAGAGAGAGAGAGAGAGAGTCAGTTCCCTCCCATGCATCTGTAAAGATTCTTACTTAAAGTAATTTAGTGGAGAGGCAGCACTGGTGTTGGACATGGAGACAGGGACCAATCACGGGTCAGTTATATCTGCTTTGACAAGTCACAGATCTAATGTCTAATTGAGTTCTGCATGGATCAGTGAGCTAAAATCATCCCTTTTGATAAATGTATAAATTATGCCTTGTATATGCCTTTTTATAATAATAATAATTATAATTCCAACCCATTGCGCTGGCTGGCCGGGACCATCCGATTTAGTTCTCCAGGCACGTGCCTCACAGGGATGCGATAGAGCCGATAGAGACTCAGTCGAGCTTAGAGCCCCTCCTTGAAGACGGCTCTCCTGATTGCGCTCGCTTCCATCAAGAGGGTTGGGGACCTGCAAGTGTTTTCTGTCAGCAACACGTCATCCTAAGACCTTGACCGGGCTACGTGCCCAAGGTTCCTATGACCCCCTTCAGGGACCAGGTATCACTACCTGCAAGCGAAGCTGCCCCAGGAGGAGGCAGACCCAGCCTTATCATTGCTGTGTCCGATGCTTTGCGTACCTATGTGGACTGCATGATGAGCTTTAGATTTTCTACACACTTTCATACTTCAAATGTAATTTTGAAGCAGATGTGTGTTTTTTAGCGAATTCTCTTGCAGGTTGTTCGACTACGACCTGAACAGCTCTGTTCAGAGATTACCAATTGCATGTCAGATAGGGTGACCAAAAGTCTCAAAACAGGATTGTGTTTCATTGCTTAACTACCATAGTACGATGCAACGTACTATTTACTCTCTCGTAAAAGAGATCTGCAATCTCAAGAGACTAACCTGGTAAAATAAAAGTACAAATAAAATCAAATAAAAACATTCTCTGGATGAGTCACTGAAATGGGAATTGGGATATTGATCTGTCAAACATTCTGTGCTGGTAGCTAAGCATGAAGCTAACCTAATCTTTAAAAAAAAAAAACATTTTCCATTCTCATGAAAATGACAAACATATAAATCTCCAGAGAATCAGTGAGGCTCAGAATCTCAAAAGAAAGCTGCCAGTCAAAAAAATAGTTTATTGAATAATACTCCAATTTGATTGTATGGAAAACCCCACAAGGAGCGATGAACGGCCACACAGCTTCTGTTAATCAATCAAGAGCCTTGACTTGTGTTATCATTTATTTATCATCTGTTTCAGATGCCTTGTCCCTTGTTAGATCGGTTGAAGCATATTTCTTCATACTGTAAACTCCTCTCGATCTACATATTTCCTGGAGACCCTCAGTCTTGCCAAAAGCTTCCTCTAATTGGCTAAGAGGATGCAGAGACCTGTCCGGACTATGTTCAAAAATGTGTGGATGAATATTTATAAGTAGGAGAGTGTACAGTGGTAGTTCTAATGGCTGAGGTAACGAAAACCAATGCTGTGATGAGTTCAGTGACAGAACATCTGACATAGGTAATGAAGAACAGAACGAACATAAGGACACTCAGAGCAGTGAGAGGCAAGAAAACATGGGGGTCGTGGTTAAATTACATTACAGATAGAACAACGTGACCCATGCTGACCAGGACCAGGGTTTTGAGGTCACAAATATAATGGTCCTCTTTGGTCTTTTAAAATAGTAAAGGCTGTTAATACAATAATATTCAGAATGAAAGGCTTTAAATGTGATAAAGACCAAAAATTGGTCATTTCTGGCTTTAAAAGGTTGTTTTTATTACCTTTTCATTTTTGTATGTGCTGTCTCAAAGAAAAGAAAGAAAATTATCTAAAATGTGAATTGAGTTTCTTTATTGGCATAACTACTGTATAAAATCGCATGTCACAAAGCTGCTATATGGCCGCAGAAAACTTGAATAAACTACTTTTATGCTTATTGTATTCGTCCTTTTTGAATCTTGACAGCTCCTGCTCACTATAAACTGTTATTGTATGAAATAGAGCTGCTTTAAATATCTTATTTTATGTTACGAGAAAAAGTGACAGCAAATGAATCGAGAGTCCTCATCCCTCCATCAGTGCTTTTTCCAGCTCACAATTAAACAAATGGTTCAGTATTTAAAAGAGATAGCACAAACTCTGTTATAAAGTATGCTCAGAATTGCAAAGATCCCAAATCTACAAACATCAGAGATTTTAATTATTTTTAGCAAATTTCTCCAAGCTCAAACTATCTGAGCTATGTAATACACATTAATACAGTTTTAGAGCACTACCTGTATACTCATGCCGTATTTATATGTCTGATTTGTCACATTTACCAAAAGTAAATTGGGAGAAATATCTGCAGAAAAAAGAAAAAGATTTACTGTGACACCAGCATTGCAAAAATAAAACTCCAAAACTGACTCCATTGGTTGAGCCATGATTGCTGTGTCGTGCTCAAGCAAACACACGGATGTTTTTACAGCACGACAGAGTCACATAGTTACATTTTTAGGTGAAATCAACCTACAAATTGCCTCTGCATATTAATATGGAATATGATAATTAATTTTAACATTGGAAATATTTGAAATATAAGTTATAAATAACTCTTGATTAAAATCTCAGCCTCCTGAGCTGTGTAACATCTGACCAGAAAGACATATCCTGTGCTGTATGTGGAAGAACATGAAGAAAGAACAAGTTATTTGTCTGTGCTTGATTGTAATTTTGACAGAGCAAAAGGTGTCTGGATGGAGAGTCCACAATAGGGATCTCATCAAACTGATAGAGCAAGAATAAGTGTGCACAGCTGATAAAGAGCCATTTCATTTAGGCTGGATCATGCTCTCAAATTGCTCTGCCTCCTCTACATAGAGGATATGAGTCATTGAGAGAGAGAGAGAGAGAGAGAGAGAGAGAGAGAGAGAGAGAGAGTTTGGGGGACCATTGCAGTAGATTACTGTGCATGAAATAAACAAGGCCGATACAGCTGGATGGAAATTAGAGCGATACAAATAGAGATGCAAAGTGATACAGTCCAGTAAATACAAGTGTATTAAAGAGAATAAGTACTGAATGAGTGAGAAAAGAATGCATTGAGCAGGTGTGAATGAACACACATTTTTAGACTATTATAAAAATAGATAGCAGGTGCCAGAAAGGAAATGGGAAATGACAGAGAGCAGTGAGGTGTCCTGGACCATTTGTTTCATTGTGAGGTGGAGCAAGTGCTGACGGAGGCTTGAGGACTCTCGATTCATTCGAATTTCATCATCATTAGCAACTGCTCTTGCAGGTGACGCACAAGCACATTTTTAACTCACCAGTGGTGCATGTCCATTTATCATAGATGACTATGCAAAGTTTAAAGAAATCTCTCAATGCCAGTAAGGATAATTAAATGCAAACACAAAGACAGCTTTGCCACCTACAAAAAATGTGGATTACTTTCCTGTCTTTGTTCTTTGGAATGATTTACACTGAACGCAACATAACACCAGCTCCTAACCAGGCATGATGTAACAAGTTTCCAGCGACAAGTCATTTTTCTGTCCTCCCTGAAAGTAAAAATGTGCGACGTGCACAATCGCAACCAATCAGAACATTTGATTTTAATATACAGATATGTGCTGCAGTATTTTGGACCTAAGAGATTTCACTGTGGGGCTACAATCACAATGCTACAGAAATGGAAACTAAGCAAGCAATTAAATGTCCTGTTGCAGCTGGTTAAGATACACATTTTAGCACAGATGAGATTTAACATTCACTGCAGCATAAACCGGCTTAGAACAAGTGTTGTAGAACTCGAGACAGGACTCGGTCTTGGACTTGGTCCCGAGAACATATTTTTATTGTCTCGGTCTTGTCATGGACTCGACCTTCCCCGGTCTCTACTCAGACGCGAACAAATATGGAATCAGACTTTTTCCCTGAGACCAGTTGAGTCCCTTCAAAAGGAAAAATTGTTCCTTTATTTATTATTGTTTTACAATAATGGGCTGTTTGGCGGATGCTTTCAAGCACACAATGATGAAGAGCACTCGTGACTCAACACTCTTTGAGATTATCTGTGGCTGAGACCAAATTTAGTGGGTCCTTCCAGCAATATTTAAAGATTTACATATCATATCAACTTTTATCATAAATGGCTATAAAAAAAGAGGTTTTCTGGAGCCTGGTGTACATTTGGGTACAATTATTCCCTGCTTTAGCTGTTAACCCTGTAAAGCCTGATATATGAAAGAATTGTCATAACATTCAATTTTTATATTTTATTTTTTTAACATTAAATTATGTTTTTAGTACCATTAGACAAACTACAAAAATAATAATCTGATACATGATGCTTAAAAGGTCATTATTCTACTGAGGCCCAGCAATTCATTTTTGTGTAGGACATTTGTTATTTTGGCTCTCTTAGCCCATACATGCTACAGTGGTAAATATTGGGGTATTATCAGAGGACTCCCTCCCAATATTTGAGAATTTGGTCATGATAACTTCTTCCCCTTGGTCTATAAATATGGATTGAAATGTGCCAAAATTCAATTCAGCACATCAAATACAACATGAACAAAATACAATTCTTTCAACTAACATAATCTATCATATGTATTTTAGGCATCAAACACTATATTGACATTTTTAAAAAGGGAAATTGTAAAACTTCTTTCATTGGGTCTCAGGAACTTATGGTACGATGACATCAATGTAAAATAATTAGATATTTATAATGACAGAGCAGGCTGCAATTATGAAAAGACACAGAAATGTCTCAGTTACAGTTGTAACCTCCATTCCCTGATGGAGGGAACGAGACGTTGTGTCGATGTAGTGATACTAGGGGTCTCTCAAGAGAGTGCCAAACACCTCCCATTCTTTGAGAATAAGCCAATGAGAAATGGCGAGTGCCGTTTGCATGCCACTTCCCCAGACATATAGGTATAAAGGAGCTGGAATGCGGCCACTCATTCAGGTATTGTGCTGAGGAGCCAAGACAAGGTCCCAGCCATTTCAGCGGCTAGTACAGCGTTTTGGCGAGAGGGACACAATGTCTCCATTGGGGAACGGAGATTACAACAGTAACCGAGACATTCCCCTTCTTTCACTGACTCGACATTGTGTCGATGTAGTGACACTAGGGTTCCCTATAGAAAAATGCCACAACAGCTGAACTGTTTTATGTGAACTGCTGATGCAGGTGCAAGCAAGCTGCTGCGTGCATAATAGCAGGTGCATCAGTCTGCACGTAACCTCCCCCAATGCCCCACAAGACGTCATGTAATTCCCCACACCCTGAGGGGGGGAAGCAACGTAACTAGAATGGAAGCAGGCTGTGCCAGCTGCTGCCTTTTCTCCCTATGTTTTCTCTCCACAGAGTATTAGATTTGGCTGGGGCCAAAATCGGGGTGTTCTTTTCCTTTCTTATTCTTTCAGGGGGAAAAACATGGGATGATGTGGGTACCGCAGCCCGTTCGGGGTACAGCGAACACAAAACAAAAGGACACAAAAGGATTTACCTTCTGGCCATCCACCGGAGGATGGAGTGGTCTGGGTACCAGCTCCGTAGCGGTCATCTCTCTCCCTGGGTCGTCCGTCTCAGGGGCGCTGAGGAGCCTTCCGTGTCCTCATGCCAGGCCGTGAGGCAGGGGGTGTCAGCTTCCAGCTGGGGACTCTACACTGGGATCTTGAGCAGCGCCAGGGCAAGATGTGTTGCATGGTTGAGATGTTGAGAGGTGCTGAGAAAGCAAACTTTGTCACCTTCCCTCATCTTGAACAGATTCAACCAAAGGTGGTGCTCCTGGACCACCAAGGTGGCCATCGCCTGCCCGAGTGCTCACGCCATGACCTTCTTCATCCGGAGGGCGAGGTGCAGCACATCGGGATCAGGACTACCCACGTGCAGCTCTTTCAGTGCCTTGGCCTGGTGTACTTTCAGGAGGGCCATGGCATGAAGGACGGAGGTGCCCCGAACCCAGGAACCAATCTTCTAGCCGCGAGGGCTCAGGGCAGGACGGAGGGTTCCAGTCCAATCTGATACTCGCGGGCAAGCATGGTGGTCAGCTCTGAGTCCTCGGCGTCCGACATCACCAGTATGCTCCCCGATGCAGAGATTGAGAAGTCATCCTGCTTGAGATCCCCGAAAGAGAAGTTAAGATGCCTTGAGGCGAGTTGGTCTCATCTCGGAACTCAACGGGGGTAGACGAGCGTGCTGGGGAATGGGAGGTCCTCAGGGAATTACCTGATGAGACCATGGCCATTGAAATACCCAAATCACCTCCAGCGCCAGCTGGGCCGGCCTCATACCCGTAGGTAGAAGACGCAGCACAGGGGGTGGCTGGAGTGGCTTTCCCGCGGAAGAAGGAAAGCCACGACCACAATGTTGCCATGGTCATGTTCTCGCAATGAGAACACTACTTACAATACTGTATGGCTAAGCGATTGATTAATTGTCTTCAGGCAACTATTAGTGCTAACATAGTGAGGTCATAAAGTCCAAGAGTGATTGGAAAGACTGTGGAGTATTTAGTGTGGCTGAGCTTTGCTGTAGTTTGAGAGAGTTAATCTCTGTTTGCATATGTCAGCGTCATGATTCTCACACTAGTTATGTGTGGCGTGTGGTCTTCCCCATTTCCAATACTTTCTTCATACATATTGGTGGATCACGTCCCAAAAATGGGCAGACGGTCTGTTCTAATTGCAGAGAACATGAACGCTTTTGTTCGTTCAGAAGAAAAAAGTTCTGCTTTTGTAAAATTTGGCCTCTGAACCAAAACCAGTTGAGAACTAATGCTGAAAAGACACCTTTAGCTTGCATAGGAGGTAAGGAATGAAGTAAGGAATGAAACAAGAAACCTCAGGGGGGTTAAACTGACAGACTTGAGACTGAGGAAACAGCTTTAGCCCTCAAAGACAGCATCCCCTCTGTCCTTTTCCAGTTAATCCCCTCTGGTTAGTATTCTGGGAGAACAAATTTAATAGATTTACAACCTCTGGACCAAGTGCTGGCATCCAACATTAGTCACACATGCCTGACCATTAGGACATCCTAAGACCCTTCCATCTTCTCAACTCTGGTCTTATATAACCTGATAATGAGCACAGGAGGTCAATGTTTACTATCAAATAAACCACAGCCACCAACATGTGTGATCTAGTGTATCTGTCATGTGAGGAGGAGGGGTACCATGTAACCATAGCAACAGGCAAAATTAACAGTGCTGCCTCCGGAAAGTTCTGTTGCCTTTAATTTGTAACACTGATGTGGTCATCATCTGTATCTTATGGTATAAGATAGCTGTTTGGGAACTCAAGAGGCCCGGCTCCTGCCAGGGTGGTCTGGGGTATCATAGGTGGGTATTGGTGGGCACAATTGTTAAGGTCATAAGGCCCAATATAACTATATTTTACACTTATTCCCCATATTAAAAATAAATTGAAAATATAAACATATTCACATTGTATATAAACATAACAATGAAGTGGGCCCTGGCAACCTTATTTTTGGCATTCAACCTCCATTCCTAAGAAATAAAATAAAGCAATACACTTTCATTTTCAATACACTTTTCATTACAGCCTTAAAGCAAATTAAAATGACAAATCAGACTCCCCATGAATGAATGGAGCGGAGAAAAATATCAAGGAGGAAAACAAGGGTGTTATATAACATATAAGATCCTAAAATTTGACACATGTGGGAACTGATAACGATTCTTGCTGTTTGACTTTATGGTTAATGCGCAAAGTAATTATACTGCCCTACAAAGGCAAAATGCAAAATTTTGTGAAAATGACAGATGAGTTTGACTCAATAGGCCCTTTCTGACTGCAGGTACTAAAGCCAGTTTTAAGTACTTTTCCCTGGGATTAGTACATTCATCACTTTCTCACCTAAGGAACTATAGTTACTCTGAACCATTTTTGGGGGATTTTTAGCTCTTACTCTGGAGTAGGTACTTTAGGGGCGTGTTGGGACTTTGGGAGATTGTGGCAGGTGCTGCAGCCTGTGATTGGTCAAAAGCCTAGGACACACAAAGTAATGAAAAAGGAGAGGAGTCCACAGCTGCCATTAGTGAACAACTAGCCGCTAGCCTGCTACTCTTTAGGGGATTTTACTCTTTAAGGATTAAAGAGTAAGGACAGAACAAGAAATAAAATAAAACCAACAAAGCATACAAAGAGGACATTTGTGTGTGAGTGTGTGTGAGTGTGTGTGAGTGTGTATGTGTGTGTGTGTGTGTGTGTGAGTGTGTGTGTGTGTGTGTGTGTGTGAGTGTGCGTGAGTGTGCATGAGTGTGTGTGTGTGTGTGTGTGTGTGTGTGTGTGTGTGTGTGTGTGTGTGTGTGTTGCTCATCCATCATTGCAAAACTTCTGGAAAAACTCTACAATATATAAATACATTTATCAAATAACCATTCAGAAACTTTCTGGTTCATTCTCAGAGTTGTTAGTTCTGATGGAGTCTCTCCCTCATGAGTGTCTGACTCCAGTTCAAACATAGGCTGAACACTATTTATCACTGTCAGTCATATTGCTTATGATGTCTAGTTATCCAAAGAAAAGATGTCAAAATTCCACCCAATTCTGGATATGGGGCGGGGAGCACCAGCTCATTTGCATTTAAAGACACACACAAAAACAGCTCCTTTATATTCCCACCCAAAAATTGGTGTTTTCAACATGGTTTAATAAATTATCTGTAGGGTATTTTGAGCGGAAGCTTCACAGACACATAATTTAAATTATATCTTGTGTAAAGGGGCAAAATAGGTGCCCTTTAAAGAAAGTTATGCTACAAACAAAACTTTGAAATGAACCAAAGGTCAATTAGATATTTGGCAATGTTAGGGTCTTAACAAAACATGTTTTTTATTTTCTTTCAGTTTTTTTTCAGGTGGGAGTTGTAAATAAATAGCCCGTGACACCAGAGCGGCAGAGAATCTTAGGGGAGTGGGACTAAAAAATGTGCATAGTCCTCTACCTGTGGGCTTTTGCGGGCAGGAGCAGGACAATCGTGAAAGAAGTGGGTAGGATCGGGACAAAATATGACATATTTTTTGAGGGAGCGGGTCAGAAAAATCCATTCAAAGACATCTACTTCATAATTCACGTCCAGCATTTCACGAACACCTGGGGAGTGTTAAAATTTTGTTTAAAACATGAGGTGAGGTGTTTGATAAGAGGGAGCCTGTGGTGCATTAACAGCAGCCACATGATCACTGCTAGAGACATCACCAGGCTTCTTTATTGGCACTAAAAACCTATTAATTGCACACAAATAACTCTTATTACTGTTCTCACTCACATGACGCATCTGACTCTCTGGTTTGCCACAGACACTTCTCAAGTGTGTAGTTGCTTTCAGCCAATGACAAAAATAGAAAAACACTACACATTTCGGGTGCTGATTGGTTGGGCGGTCTATAGACCACCCTCAATGTTTGCAGCACACAGTCTGCCCCCATATTGCATTTAACCAATACACAAATCATAAATTTTTTGTTGACTGTGTGGGCAAGACCCATATTTAGGTGGGCTTAGCCCACCCCTGCCCATGCCTATAGCCAGCCCTGGAACTCAAGCAAATGATTTACACTACATGGTGTGGCTCCGCACATGGGGGCTACCATGTTTGAATCACACGACCAACCGAATAATACTTCCTTAATCTTAGTAACTATCTTGTTATTTGACACTTTCACTCACTGATTAAATTAATCATGACTGACTATGAATAATGCATTTCTAAAATTATAGATTTTAAATGATGCTGCATCCACGCCTCTAGATGTCAGTGTAAGTCCAAGATGACACAAAGACTTTCTCTTATTCAAGCTTAATAAGGAGAATAAACTATAATTAAGACATTTATAGTGTGACTCAGTTAAAGAGTATAAACTCTCAGTGGTGCGATTACGGGCCCTTTTCAAAGACTCTGATGATTTCCACCTTATTTAGCAGCAAAAACCTAGCAAACTTTTGAATATTTGCACATTTTTTATTATTAAGTGTAAACGTATAGCAATAAACTTTGTATATTTTTTTAAAAAACAAATGACCACAAATGTGATGCAGTTTCTACTACGTCTACAGAGAAAGTGACAGTAAATCTGCCATCTCTGTTTTGACTGGCGTAATCCATCACTCTCCATTTTTGTCTTTATTTGGGGAGTTCAGTAAATGTAATAGTGCCGTTTTTCTTTTGATTTTGGGGCAAATGGGTAAGCAAAAATTATATATGGTGTTGTCTCCAATTCACTCCCATTCACCACTATCAACATTTACCCTGCAATCATTTACTTCTGCATTCCAAAACCCGGAAGTGTGAAGGGTCCATTACTCTATTTGTTTGAGCAATGATTGCACCTGCCTGACATGGGAATATAGGCTGAACAAATAGCATGACTTGGGGGTGGGGTTTCACTGACCAATGAAAGATGGGGGGATATTCATCCATTCCAGTTGGAAAATAATCAATAATTTTTCAATTTCACTTGATGACGCTATTGGTGGAGAAATTACACACGTTACCTTCAACAATCCACCTAAATACCTTTCAGATGCTTCAAACATGACATTCTGTCAACAAAATATCCCTTCCTCAAAACACATGATTACATGTTTCAGATATACTTTTCTTGATTCAGACAAAACAAAGACAATTCAAGTTGAGAATGGATCCAGCTGGTTACCAGCATAAGATTGGGAAGAAGTGTGCTTCCACATAATGGTGTTTTGGCTGGACTAGTCTTTCATCATGTCTTGAACTGGAGATGAAAGAAGTGCTCTCTCATTATGGGTCCTCTGAGTGGTGAGGACTGGAAATATACTACAGTGATTCCTGAAGACTGAAGTAAAGACCCCAAGCATCAACTACTACTGTCAAATAAATGTCATCATCTTATTTCATATTAGGGCTGCATGAAATGGAAGGAAAATGTGATATGCGATAAGTTGTTAGAAAATGTGATATGATAATCCTATGATGACGTCATCAGAACATGTGGCACATGAGATCCCCACCACCCAAATAAACTGACATTTATTGGAATAAAAAAGAACCATCTATCCCAGATAATACAAACATAGTTGTCTTTGGTTTCAAATTGCATTCAGACTGCGTATAACACGTACCATTTTACCATTAGCAATGTAGCAGATATTAAAAGTCCTCTTCTTTTTTGTATTTTTTTAAAGCATATGACAATTAAGTTAATTTCACAATATTGTGGGATATCCTAATCAAATCTGTGTTGTATAATATGTTCTTTTATTTTTACACTGTAATTCATGTTCATATTCATTTCAAAATTAGATGTCCAAAAACCTTAGAAATTCACTTTCTGCTTTGGTTTAACATCCTTCCTGTTAGTGCATGCTGAATTTGAGACTGAGAGGAATGATTTTGGGGTAAAATCCATTATTTATAACCCATCCTTTGATAAATCCACACAGATCCACAGCAGCCAATAAACAAGCCAATTTTGAGGGTGCTTTCACACTTGGTTCGATTGCTTGGACCAAACCATAGTTAATTTCCTGCCCTTTCTGCTGCCCGCACTGATCTGCATTCACATCATATTATTTGAGTCTGAACCGCTATCCGATTACGTCATCAACGTGCATACATGCTGCAGCTGTTTACCACTGTATCTAGGTAACAACTCAAGACGATTTCAATGTGTTAAGTGAAATATTAAAGTTTGTCTCTTTGGATTTACCTCGAAAACTTGCTATGCACAGAAAACATTTGTTTGTCTGTCGCGGATGCATTGAATGTGCAATGATCTGATGAATATTAGCTTTTCAAGCGGACCAGGGTGCAGTTCACAGGTGCACACCCGAGTTCGGAAAACAGCGTTCACACTATCCAAACAAACCAAACTTTGACGTCATTCGGCCCCGGGTGCGCACCAAAAGTGCTAGTGTGGAAGTATATATACTGGTGTCTGGTCTCATTATTACCTCCACACAAACACAAATTGTGACACACTAGATCATTTTACTTAGTAGTAGATTTTGGTCATGATATTAGTCTTTCAAATGATGTCATTCAAACAGAGCAGAGCACAACGCTCTCTCGCTGTCTCCCTCCAACATATAGTATGGAAAAAATAAACATGAATGAACATCTGAGGGCCCAGAGCAGCACTCATGGGATCAGAGCCTATGTACACTAAACACACACTTACCAAGTGAAATTGCATGCCCAGTCTATTCTCTGCTATCTGCATCACCTTGAATGTTACTATACTAAAATCATTCTGTTATCGCAAGCCCAAGCAATATGCGATATGCATACCATGATATATTCAATATGTTGTGCAGCCCTATTCCATGTCATGAAACATCATTATTATTTTCGTACAGCATGCCAAATATATATACTTTAATAACTCTATATGTACAAGTGAAATATCGCAAACCCAGACATTTGTATTTCATCAAATAGCTAGTGCTCGAAGTGTGCCATACTGGCAATAATGCAACAATATTGTCACACTACCGGCAGCTATTCGTGCATACTGGCAGCTACCGGTATGGAGATGTGCTCCCTCAAAATGCTCAAGGGGTATCACGGTGAAACACTCAAATCAGAAGTAGACAAGGCCCAAATCAAAGCCATTCTTCTGTGGATGAGACTGTCATGGACAGCTGGAAAAGGTAGAAAAACAGCCAGGTAGAGCCATCAGATAGGGTTAGTACTATTCAAAGGCCTCTGTTATCTCACAGCCTGCAAGATGACTGCAACCTCTACTACTTAAGAAAGGACTGTCACGGATAGGTTGTCCAATGTGAGGCGTTTGAGGAGAAATAGTGATGTCACCTGTCAAATGGCAAGAGCTTTTTCACCGTGTGTCCTCCGCAAGACAAATGTGATTCCAGCCATGCCATTTGGAGAAGAAAAGAACTGGCACATGGAAACATGATAAAGAATCAGCATGTGTGAGCTGCAAATTTAAAACAGACCTCAAAAGCATTTTAGGACTGTCTCTGTGCATCTTTTTATAAATAACATAACTAACCAAACACACAAGGATGGAATACAAATTGGGCCAATGAGGCAAGTGCCCCTGGGCCTTTGACAGACAGGGGCCTCTAGCTGGCGGGACCGTGGTGGCCTGACACCTAAAAATAAGCCACTGAGATGTTAAATTAATATACATATATACAAACAGCACTTGAATGTGTGCCAGTGACTATTGCTACAATGTGAAATAAATAATGAAAAAATCTTCTTGGCCCCTAAGCGTTAACAGGATCTTCTGAACAAATTGCTTTGAGGGAATCTGTGCCATCCCAGAAAAATCAATATAAACAGCTAAACAACAACAATTTTCTCTGCCTCTCCTCCCCAATTGCACAGATTGCAGTTTTATTCCCAAAAAGACACTGAAGAGTTTATGCAAATGCATACACACACACACACACACACACACACACACACACACACACACACACACACACACACACACACACATACAAATACATGCTAAAAATTCAACATGATCAAAAAGACTGATAAGAAAAGTAAGATACTTGTAATTTCTTGAAAGACCGGTTATTTAAAAAATCACTTTATAACTTAGTGTCGATACTGTTGTGAGTCCTAAACGAAGGTTCGGGAGGACCATCTTCATCTAATCCTGTCAATCATGTAAATCCTATTATAATCTTTAACAGTGATAGCGATAGATACAAAGTAAAGGTTGTTCATTAGCGTAGCATTTCCAGTAACAAGCTAGTTTTTCTATTGAGTAGTGGCGTATTGTCACAAAACAATGAGTGTGGTTATCATTTCAAAAGTGTAAAACAGAACAACTTGACCAAGTTACCATGTTTTTTTGTTGTCTTGTGTTTGATGTAAATGTATTTATCGCATACTTGTAGGCACATATATTAGTTTGAACTTCGATGGCCAGATTGGACAATAATATCTATTATTTATCACATTATAGGTCTGATAATATAATAATATATGAAAACTACATCGTAATGAAATCCTAATTTTGTGGTTACTATGGTTTTACCACTAATACCAGAGTTCAACAATGGTTACTGTAGTAAAACCATGGTTTAGTATATCTAAATCATATATACAGTATATATATATATATAAAAACAAGTTTACTTTATTTGTGGTTAATATATAACTATTGTACAACCATGGTTTCCAAGAAAAAAAAAACCCTTTACAATATCACTATAGTAAAATAGCACGCAAAACTATTTTAGAAAAAAATTCTGTTTAGCTGTCATAAAAACTACTCCAGTAAGAGTAAAAGAGTAACTCATTTAAAAGTACTCACCTGTACAAAAATTACATAAGATCTATTTTAAATCTAAATAATTGTATATTCATCCTGTCATTCATTGTAGCCAAATACATTCAAAATGGTTAATTAAATAAAAATCTAGTTAAAGATAATTAATGCACTAAACAATGTTTGTCTTATATGTGTGCAAAACTACTTCACCCGGTAACATTTTGGAATTCAGTTGTTATTTATTAATATTATAACCCAACAATTATTTATTGTTGTCCAGTTTGTCATTAGTATTAATATTATTTGAGGATCAGTTGTATACAATAGTAATATATTCCTGTCTTATTTACTTTCACCTGCAGTTTATATTCTGAGGCTGTATTTTACGTAAGCGTTGTAGGCAAGGTTAGTATTGTAACAATAAACACACAAGGCATGGCGGCCGCTCGGCACACTAGAGCAGAAGGGAAATAAAACATTGCCGTTTATCAAGCGCTAAAACTCTGCTAGTTGCAGAACAATCTGGAATAATATTAAACATTGTAACAGTCCCCTCTTTGCAACCTGAACTTGTTCAGAACATTAAATCTTTGTGGCACCTGCGCTAAGAACAATCTAGACGTAGTGCAACGACTGAAACAGAACGCAGGTGTCTTGACATGCATTTTTGAAACCTGAAGCTCTTATTAACTTGACACAGTGTCTAAAAATGTGCCGGTCCTGTGTGAGACACTGAAGAAACAGTGAGGTGCAGTGCAGCAGGGCCGCCATCAGGATTTATGGACAGGGGGACAACATTTTCCAAATTGGGGAGGGGGTGGATTGTTCATGCCCAAAAGGGTTTTCAAGCGGGGGGGGATCACCAAACTAGATCGTGCAGCGTTAAAGCACAGGGCACCCCCGGGCAGTCAAGGCCCCCCGGGCACTGGCCCCATTGGTCCAGAACATCATGTCACCTCTCAAACATTTTTTTGCAGATGTAAAACAGATCAAGTTCATGGGCAAGGAAGAGGCAAGAAACCGGCTTGACATATAAACTAAAGGTTTAATGGTAAACTCAAAAGACAAACACATAAGACAACGGACATGTCCGTGAATGATCTCTCTCTCTCTTGCATAACCGTCCGCGAGTGGCCTTTATCCCTCTTGACGGCTTAATTAGCCTAATACGGGACCGGGCGTGCGTAATAACGCCCCGGTAGGTCATCCCCATCAACCTGGATGAGGGAGGGGGCAAGGGGAGGGAAACAACAACAAACAACAATTAAAAATAGGGGGGGAGGTTCCTGCACTGGGCGGTACCTCCCCTCCCACAAACACCATAATTTAAAAAAGAGGGAAAAGGCCAACGCAGAGCGGCAGCAAGAGAGAGAGGAGAGAGAGATTAATAAAAAAAAAACAATTTACTCGCCGGTTCTCTGATACGCCGTAGCTCGTTCCTCAGCCACTCCTCCACCCTCTACCGAACGACAGCCGCGCCTCTCCAGGCGGATCCGAGGCAGTCCTCAGCCCCTGGCAGATGGAACGCCCCGCCGCGTTCTCGGGGAGCCGAAGGGGACTCCCCCGCCCCTGGCAGCGGTTCTCTCGCTCCAGGCGGTCGGTCGCGATCCCCTCCCCGCTCGCGGACGGCGGTCTTCCCTCGACCCCTCCACGTTTCAGCGGCTGGTAGGGGCATCCTCCGCCCCTGGCAGCGGCCCTGACCGCTCCAGGCGGTCGGCTATAGGAGCCCCTTCTCCCCTCGCGGTCGGCGGCCATTCCTCCGCGTCCAGGCGGCTGGGCTCCTCGTCCTCCGGCAGATGGCCGTGGCTGCTTCTTTGGGGTAGTGGCGAGAACTCCGCTACGGCGTATCCCTCTTCCTTCCCGGCTTTCGGCACCAATGTAAAACAGATCAAGGTCGCGGGCAAGGAAGAGGCGAGAAACCGGCTTGACATATAAACTAAAGGTTTAATGGTAAACTCAAAAGACAAACACATAAGACAACGGACATGTCCATGAACGATCTCTCTCTCTCTTGCATCGCCGTCTGCGAGTGGCCTTTATCCCTCTTGACGGCTTAATTAGCCTAATACGGGACCGGGCGTGGATAATCACGCCCCGGTCCTGCCCTCCACCGTGCCACAGCAGAGCTTTCCTAACCCCCCGATGTCCAGGCCCCTCTCAATTGCGTGATTTGCGTGGTGGTTAATACCGCTACTGGGCGTTAGGGTTAGTTACTGTGGTGCAGAATAGGCTATTGACAACAAAAAGATATTTACAATAATAATACATTCATTCTCAGTCAAACTTAAAGCATATTAACCCATATCCAATTATTATTTAGTGGAGACTAAATAATCTAGCAGAAAACATTGACATTTGTTTTTGATTTAACCCTCATATGTTAACTTGTACCTATCTATTTCGTCATTATTAGTGTAAACATAAAAAGAAAACATGTCTCAGTGGGCAACACAACTGCTCCAAAGCAGCATAGCACTTCATTTACTGACTTTAAATGACTCACAGTCCTCGAAGTCAGCAAATGAAGTGGTATGCTGCTTTGGAACAGTTGTGTTGCTCACTGATACAATATTGCATAAAAAGCACGAATTTATGCGTAATCACGAGTGCCTAATCTCGCACTTTAGAGATGCAAAAACTATATATGCAATGTATATATATAATGCATAGGTGCGGCACATAAAGGGGAGCCATAGGAGGATCAACAGTTTAAGTATCAGGTTAAATACTTTGCTCATGTCCTCGTTAAAATGTCCCAATACCATGCATCAAACAAATGAGCAGAACTGTCGATGTGTGACTGGTCAAGTTTATTGAGCACACACAGAGACGAGCGAGCCGAACACTCTCCAAGAATGTCCTCTGTAGCGCTGGGAAGTTAATTTTATTATTGTGAGAGAAAAAACAAACAAAGGAAAGATTTCAAATGGATTTTCTTCCTTAAATAGCTTCGAGGAATAAATGCATTAACCTGTGCTGAGCTCTCCATCATGGACAATAAGCCAAATGTGTTCTCATTCAAGGATTACATAAAAATGTTCATGTGACAACATCATTTGATTTTACTGTATCTCAGCAAAACAAATCTAAATGTTCCTTTTTTCAAATATAATGTTCTCACAGCGAGTTGCACATGACCCAAAGCGGAAATCACCGATTAGGCACATCTTTCAAATATCATTTCTTAAACAGTGGGAGGACATAACGTAAAGCGCTAATGACAGTTGAACACAGACAGGGAGGGCAATACAGGATAGAGAGACTGACACAAGGTGAAGAAAGAAGGAAAAAATAGACTGAAGCAGCCCCCTCCATCCCTCTGTTTTGTTTTTAAAAGTTTACACCATTTTGTTTGGTATTTTGGGCATCTGTGCACAGAAGGGATGGCAGAGCGGTACTTGCTTCAAAGCTGAGTCTGAGCAGCAGGCTGTCTTTTACTCTGCAGCTGTGAACCCTGGCAACGTGAAGACCAGAGAAAATGAGGGATGGAAAGGGATGGCGATACGAGATCTGCAAATAAAAATCATGTATGTGCAGGGAGGCACAGGAGACAGTGAGAGAAGTCTGAGTGAAGTGAACAGGGGCCGGTTGCTCCAGCTATACTTACGTTACAACTTAGTCAAGTCAAGTCAAGTCCAGTCAAGTGGTTTTTACTGTGGTTCATCCATATACAGTTAGTTCAGTTCACAGTGAAACAAGACAACGTTCCTCCAGGACCATGTGCTACATAAAACAACATAGGACAAACACAAACCACGTGAGACTACACAGACTAAATAACATACCTGTATAAAGTGCACGTGCAAACATGTGTGCAAAAAGTACGGGACAGTACAATAAATTACTAACAATGAACAGGACAATAGACACAGTGAGAGACAGTGCAGCGCCGACCAGTACACAGTAGTGCAAAAAGATGCCAAATGTAAACATAACATACTATGAGAGAGTGTTCTATGCACATAGCAGTTATTGAGGTAGCAGACAGTTATAAAGTGACAATAATTAAAGTACTCATGACACGTGTGTGTGTGTCAGTCCAGTCCCTGAGTATTGAGGAGTCTGATGGTTTGGGGGAAGAAGCTGTTACACAGCCTGGCCGTGTGGGCCCGAATGCTTTGGTACCTCTTGGCAGACGGTAGGAGGGTGAAGAGTTTGTGTGAGGGGTGTGTGGGGTCGTCCACAATGCTGGTTGCTTTGCGGATGCAGTGTTTTATGTAAATGTCTTTGATGGAGGGAAGAGAGACCTCGATGATCTTCTCAGCTGTCCTCACTATCCTCTGCAGGGCTTTGCACTTTGTGCTGTGGTGTGCTCGGTGGTGGCGATGGCATCGTCTGTTGAACGGTTTAGACGATACACAAACTGCAGTGGGTCCAGTGAGGGGGGCAGCTGGGTCTTAATGTGCCTCATGACGAGCCTCTCGAAGCACTTCATGATGATGGGTGTGAGTGCAACGGGATGTAGTCGTTGAGGCAGGACACTGAAGACTTCTTTGGCATGGGGACGGTGGTGGTGGCCTTGAAGAACGTTGGAATGACGACGCTGCTCAGAGAGATGTTGAAGATGTTGGTAAGATCATCTGTCAGCTGGTCTGCACATCCTCTGAGCACTCTGCCAGGAATGTTGTCTGGTCCAGCAGCCTTCCGTGGGTTGACTCTACGTAGAGTTTTCCTCACATCTGCCGTGGTAAGACAGAGCACCTGGTCGTTGGGAGGAGGGGTGGTCTTCCTCGCCGCCACATCGTTCTGCACTTCAAACCGAGTGTAGAAGTCGTTCAGCGCATCTGGAAGGGAGGCATCTTTGTCACAGGCAACTGATGTTGTCCTGCAGTTGGTGATGACCTGGATGGCCTGTGGCTAGTTGTGGATTAAATGGGCACTAAGTCACAATTTACACCCTACTAAATATTTGAATGTTGCACCGTTAAACTTAGGTAGGACATAACCCTACATATGACCTAAATATTTACAGAAGCCTCCGACCACGAGTAACTGATGGAATAAAAAAGCAGACTGATATTTTGTGACATCAATGAGCTCATGTTTTGCATGACTCATCAATCATTTCGACATACATTATGATGCTGACATTTACATTCGTTTACATTTACGAGACAGAAAACATTATGTAAAAAAACATATTTCTTCAGCAAGAAACCGATCTAACGGTGCACTTTCCTGTGTATGCTGCCTGGTGTCAACTTTCAACACATGAAATATATAAATGTCTATATTTCAAGCCTGTTGTACAAGTCATTATTTATTTATTGTCCTTTATTCATTTTCGATACAGTTTTTAAATATAAATATATCATTAATGAAATCTACTTTTATTACGCATCGTATTTTAACGGGGATATCATTTATTACAGCTGACAGTTACGTGAGCAAACAAGGTTTGAACATCGACCGTAATGAGATCAAACTGAAATTCACACTTTTTAACCCTTCTGTGAACAAAAGCTGTTTATTGGATCAATGCAGGTAAACGTCATGTTATGCGACTACACATCACTGTACGGAGAGATTACGACCTACTGGCTCAGTCTTGTCTTAAGAACAGCTGCTGCAACCAAATTAAGCACTGACTTACTTACAAACTAACTAGTAGTTACTAAACCCTTAGTGTGAACTTTACCCCCTAACTGACAGGAGAACTCACGCACAGCTGGTGCGACCCGACCCTGTTGAATTTCACACAAAGGAAAATATGGAGCTCAGCTTGCTTGATTTTGGGATCCACTTTTTTCCCTTTTTTCTCACCCCTTGACAGAAGAACAACTGAATGTGACTGAAGAAGAATCCCAGCAAAACAAGACAAGTATTTTGGTGGTTGTGATGGTATCAGATGGTTATGGTACATTGATTTATACCATGGTATTAGTTAGCATGGCCCCTGCTTTAACCAAATAAAATATTTTGCAAGCAACATACTGGGCTCTATTTTTGTAAAAGCACAGCGCTTCGCACAAAGACCATCTGCATCTTATCCAGTTTCCGTGCAAGTGGCCATGATTGAGAGTGTCTGCGCTATCTGTGGGTGTATTTTGAATGGTAATAAAGTGCCGTAAAGACGTTTCAATACCACGTCTGCTTTCAGTGCAAAGCCCAAATTTAGTTTCTACATTTGCAGTTCTGAGATTCCACCAGCAGGTGGTAATAATTTGAATGTCCAAACTCTGAAAATATAGTGGGACATCATATTATGTCTCTGACAATCACTGTCATAGCAGATTTAAGAAACAACAGTTTTTGAGATTTGTGTTAAATCTATAGAGCATGGTTTATTTTTCTATTTGTATTATTATGTTTATATTTACAATTGTATTTTTTTATCTCATTTATATTGTCACACCTGTTGTCATAAAGTGGATGAAATTGGAGAGGGTAAAATGTTTGGATTTGGTATGATTCTTTTGACCACTTTGTTATTTTGATAATATTTTTGTTTTGTTTTAAGTGTAATTTGAATTTTGAAATATTTTTAGTTACATTTTTTCATGTTTCAATAAATTAATTTCATTTTTCTAAATAAACCAGTAAAAGTGCGTGCCGATCCCCTCACTGTTAATACTAGCCATGATTTGTGTGTCAGTAGATGAAAATTATTCATTATACTTACATTCTCTATCATTTAAAAGGATAGTTTACCCCAAAATTCAAATTCTCATCATTTACTCATCCCAGATGTGTCTGACTTTCTTTCTTCTGCTGAACACAAATTAAGATTTTAAATTTCAATATTTTAATCAATCATTATTTAAGACCTCCCTGCCCAGTAGAACAAAAAAAAATGAGAAAGTGAAATTAGAGATTGATGATAAAGAAGGACTTATAAATGTATTTTCTCACCCACACTTACCATATCACTTCTGAATATATAGATGTAACCACTGGAGTCATATGGATTACTTTTATGCTGTCTTTGTCCTTTTGGAGCTTCAAATTTTATTTAATTTTTTGGCCATTCACTTGCACTGTTAGGACCTAAAGAGCTTAATTATTCTTCTAAATGGTTTGTGTTCAGAAGAAGAAAGAAAGTCGTAAACATCTGTGATGGCATAATGGTAAGTAAATGATTAGAGAATTAAAAATTCTGTGAACTATCCCTTTAACAGACCCTACACCCATATCCATAAAGCATGTCACATTTAACAAGGACACTGTTAATGCACAAAATAATGTAAGTCCATGTTTCTATTCTAGTAATTCTTTGCAAACAGTTCATTTCATGGCCATGCTTTCAATGACTTTGTGCTTGTGACCTATGGCATTGCACTGCGCTGAGCGTTAAACATAGGCTCTGAAGCAGATTTGAAGCACTTTTGTATCTACTGGTCCGGGGGCACTGAACGGAGCACCTCTATTACGACACACATTAACAGAGCAGGATTGTGCATTGCCGCAGGAACCAGTCTGTTCAATCACATTGCATTCACTGGATTCACGGTGCATTAAGACATAACACTTTGCCCTAGGGCCCTTCACTAGGTCTCGCTTTAGCCTTTCATTGGTGGCGATGTACCTGGCCGTTCCCCCGGTGCCGGAGATGTAATGAGAGACACAGGCATACAAGTTACATGGAAAAAAACACAAGCAGGATCCCTGCAGGGTATTTGCTAGTATTTGCCAGTGCTGTCAGGTGTATGGCTGCTAAAAAGGTACGGGGTCGGTTTCATGCACTCATTGTTACAAACCTAGCTAAAATGGGATAACAAGCATATATTCAGTTCAGAGAGCCAAGTGAGTTTATCCCAGAAAAGAAAGTTGCTTTAATAACCAAATAGTATCAAACAAAATGTACCAGGATTTTTGTTTGTATGACAAGGTTCCCCTTCTGTCACTCACTCAACGTTGAGTTGATGAAGGGGGTCACTAGGGGTCACCCTTGGGAGCCCCAAACACCTCTCATCTTTGAGAAAAGTCCAATGAGAATTGGCGAGTGGAATTTACATGCCACTCCCCTGGACATACGGGTATAAAAGGAGCTGGCTCAAAACAACTCATTCAGATTTTTTCTTCTGAGCCGAGTGGTCAGTGAGCTGAATTCCACTTCCGGTCCATTCACCTGTAAATAAGAAGTGTAAGCTGTTGGATATTTGGCGCATTCCAGCGACTTTCTCTCCTTCTGCACGATCAGTGCAGAGTATGCCACTGGGTGCTTCGACAGCACAAAAATAGTATATATTCCTGCATAAGAGTATATTTCCTCTATTAGAGCACAACTTCACATTGACGTGAATGTCTTTTTAAAGATGCATATTTTTAAAGATGCCTTTCCGTCTTTGTGTAATTCCTGGATGCGGTTGTTATCTCTCCACCTCTGACGGCCACTGGCACTGCCTCACGTGTCTGGGCCATAATCACACTGAAGCACTGTTCGTGGATGGCTCATGTTCTTATTGCGAGAACATGACTATGACATGTTGCAGTTTTCCTCCTTCCTGGGAAATCTGCTCCAGCTGCCCCCCACACTGGGTCTTCTACCTATGGTTATGAGGACGGCTCAGCTGGTGCTGGATGCAATTTGGAGACTCCAATGGACGCGGCCCCACCAGGTAAATCCCCGCGGACCTCCCATTCCCCAGCACGCTCGTTTGGCCCTGTCAAGTTCAGAGATGAGACTACCTCGCCTCACTGCCAGCTTAACGTCTCTTTCAGAGCTCACAAACAGGATGTGTTCTCGACCGCTGCATCGGAGAGCACACTTTTGGATGTTGAGGACTTGATTGGGCTGCCAACTTTGGCTCTGCCTGCCCAGTCTGAGGCCAATGCAGAACTGACCGCCATGCTTTCCCGCGCCGCTGCGAGTGTCGGGCTGGAGTGGAACCCTCTGCCATCCCCTAAGCCCTCGTCTGGATGATTGGTTCCTGGGTTCGGGGTGGCACTCACAGCCGCACACCCCCTGGTCCCTGATGAGGTCATGGAGGACAACATTTTCTGCCTGAACTCAACTTCCCAGTTTGTCCGTTCTCACTTCCGTCGATGACGGGGCGGCCCATGGGTACACGGAGATCCCTCAGGTGGATAAGGCAGTTACGGTGCACTTGTGCCCGCAAAATGCCACCACCTGGCACCCAGCACTACCCTCCAGGGCCTGCAGGACTACGTTGTCTCTGGCGACCAAAGCCT
This sequence comes from Moxostoma hubbsi, assembly GCA_032164185.1. Classification (NCBI taxonomy): domain Eukaryota; kingdom Metazoa; phylum Chordata; class Actinopteri; order Cypriniformes; family Catostomidae; genus Moxostoma; species Moxostoma hubbsi. The sequence continues at coordinate 491,490 of JAVLUX010000047.1, read as the reverse complement.
ACAGTGCTACTGGAAAGGCCGCCTCCACTTTGAATGCAATGGTCCTCCTGCAAGTTCACCAGACCAAGGCAATGAAATAGCTGCACGTGGGTAGTCTAGATCCCGATGTTTTGCAGGAGCCAACAAATTTCACTTCCTCAGTACGGCCATCTCCCAGATCGGCCTATTTGGTGACACCATCGAGGACTTTGCCCAGCAGTTCTCTGCGGTGAAGAAACAGATGGAGGTGCAGCTCAAGATCCCATGCCATGTCTGCTCACCGAAGGCATCTCCCTGTGGCGAGTCCCTGTGGCGAGTCCTATACTTGGCCCCAGTGTAGAGCCCCCCACAGGAACCGGTCATGAATCCCGAACCCCAAACGGGCTGCAGTACCCACATTTAAAAAAAAAGAGCAGTTTCCTCACTCCTTGGGTCACACAGACAGTGTTTACGACAGTGTTTAGTGTTCGCCGTTTTCACACTCACATCGTACCAAAGAAAAAGGGAGGGTTGCGGCCAGTCTCGGACCAGCGAGTGGCCTGGCCTTACACAGACTCCCGTTCAAAATTCTGACGCAGAAATTTTAGCGTGCATCCGGCATCATGATTGGTTCGTGGCGAAGACCTGAAGGACACGTACTTCCACATCTAGGTTCTACCTCTACACAGACCCTTCCTAAGTTTTGCTTCAAAGGGACAGGTGAATCAGCGCAAGGTCCTCCCCTTCAGCTTGTCCCTGTCACCTCACGTATTCACGAAAGTCACGGAGGCAGCCCTTAAGGGAAGTGGCCGTTTGCATCCTCAACTACCCCAAAGGCTGGCTGATTCTAGCTCACTCGACACAGGGACCTGGTGCACACAGGGACCTGGTGGTCATGCCACTCAGGTTGATGCACACGAGACCACTTCAGCACAGGTTTCAGACTCGCGTCCCGAGATGGCACACATCGCATGGCCATCACACTGATCTGCCGCCACTTGGACAGACCTTGCTTTTCGGTGGGTGGGAGTAACCCTACAGCAAGTGTCCAAGCATGTCGTCATTATGACAGATGCCTCCAAGCTATCTGTGTTGGCATATCAACAGCCTCGAGTTGTTGGCAGTACTGCTTGCCCTGTGGAGGCTTTCGCCGTTGATCCAGGGCAAGCATGTGTTGGTCCGGATGGACAACACAGCGACGAAGGCGTATATAAACCACCAAGGCAGCTTATGCTCATGTCACATGTCGCAACTCGTCTCCTCTTCTGGAGTCAGCATTGACTGAGGTCACTGCGGGCCACTCACATCCCGGGAAACCTCAACGCCATAGCAGACACACTGTCGCAGCAGGTTACACTCAAGGGAGAGTGGAGACTCCACCCCCATGTGGTCCAGCTGATTTGGTTCGGTTCAGCAAGGTGCAGATAGACCTGTTTGCTTCATGTGAATCCTTCCACTGGCCACTCTGGTATTTCCCTACAGGGGCCCCCCTCAGCACAGATGCGCTGGCACACTGCTGGCCCCGGTGGCTGCGCAAGTATGTGTTCCCCCTAATGAGCCTAGATCATCCTCTTGGCGCCGTACTGGTCTACCCGGACTTGGTTCTCGGACCTCACACTCCTCGCAACAGCCCCCCTACCGGCGAATTCCCCTGAGGAAGGACCTTCTTTCTCAGGGACGGGGCACCATCCGACACCTGCACTCTTATCGTTGCTGTGTCCGGTGCGTGATTTTCACACCTACTTGGATCGCACGCAGAGCTTTAGATGCTCTGAGCAGCTCTTTGTCTGCTTCTGCGAACAGTGGAAAGGGAACACTCTCTCCAAACAGAGGCTTTCCCACTGGATTGTGGATGCCATCGTGCTGACATACCAGGCCCAGGCCTTTCCCACCCCTTTGGGAATATGAGAACACTGTACGAGGAGTATGGCATCCTCGTGGGCACTGGCCAATGGCAACTATCTAGCAGACAAATGCAGGGCAGCGGGCTGGGCAACACCCAATACCTTCGCAAGATTCTATAATCTCCAGGTTGTGCCTGTTTCCTCCTGTGTATTGTCAGGTACAAACAAGTAAGTGTACGGGACAGCTGGCCGGGTTTACAGGTGCCGGTTACATCCGGTAGCGCTCTGTGATGTATTTTCCGCGGTACGGTCCCTGTATCGGCAGACCCGTGTCTTCCTTGGGCAGAGGCCTCTCTGCCCCCAGTCGCTGTGTTTGTAGAGCACCTCCCCTTCGGGCAGGACCTACCACAGCACCTCTTCCATGTGTGGCTGGTGAGCCCACATGACGTGCTTGCCACACGTTAACCTCCCCTTCGGGCAGGATGTAGTCTCCGCTGTGTCTTTCCCCCTGAAAGAATAGGAAAGGAGGATAAAAAGTTCCGTGGCATGAATGATAGCGTTAGTTGGCCCCATCCAAATCTAATATTCTGTGGAGAGAAAAAACATAGAGAGAAAATGCTGCTCCCATGCAAGTTACGTTTATCAAAATGTCAGAAAAGTATTATAATTTGTCGCAGTGGGATTTTTAACACAAGGTACTCTTATGGCAAAAACAAATCACAATTAGTGTGGAAGCTTAAACAGGACAGAACACCCTAATTAACTATATTATCTATAACTTAATTGAAAAATGGTAGTAAAATGTAAGTTAACAAAATATACTTTTATTCAAACAACGATGTAAAAATATCTGAAATGTTTTTTAACCTGTCCTTTAAAACAAAAATTTTAAAAAGTGGTAACTTACAATTGTTACCTTAAGGAGCAATTTTTTCCTGATCTAAGCCTAAAATGTATTTTGTTGGTGTAGCCTAATGTATTTAGATTGATTCCGTGATGTTACATTTTATTTTTGGCCTGAATAAAACTTGTTAATTTGGTGTTACAACATTAAGTAAATAAACAGTAGGCTGCAATTTGTGTATTCCCTGAGAATCAAAACTACAATCTTGGCATTGCTAGTGTCATGCTCTACCAACTGAGCTACAGCACTTTCTGGTGCTGAAGTGGAAAGCAGACATGAAACCCAACTTATTCATCTTGTATAGTAAAGTGGTGTAATATCCAGGGTTGGGAGAGTTACCTTTGAAATGTATTCCACTACAGATTACAGAGTACATGCTGTAAAATATCATTTGTAATGTATTTCGTTAGATTACTCAAGGTCAGTAATGTATTCTAAATAATTTGGATTACTTCTTCAACACTGGTAGATTTTTTTCACTTGTTTTGACTATAAAAACTCTGTCAGTCCAGTAAGACAAAATACACATGTTAAAAATACATTCTCTGAAAAACCCAAATATCTTATACAGTGTTGCTTCTAAAGCAAGATCAATCAGTTTGAATCAATCAAAGGTCTCATTAGAAATAAAGAAATGTGAATCTAATGTGAATTTTCTTGATAAAAAAAATATGATCACAAATACAGTATGTGCATGTAAAATGACTTGAAATAGCATTTTAGCTTAACATAAAGCTGATAATTTACACAAGGTTTATTTCTATTTCTTGTGCTCCAAACTTACTTCAAACATACTTCTCTGTGTGCTCGTATGAACTGTGTGATCGTATGAATGTCACACATCATAAGAAAGTGTTTCACCGCTGTTCAAATGCACTTTGGATCATTTATATGTATAAATGTTTCCATCTGAAAGGAGTAAATATTAAATTAACAAATGACAATAAAATACAATAAAAGTAATATCTTCAGTAATCAAAAGACTTGTTGAATGTAACTGTATTATAATTACTAACTATTTCAATTGTATTTTGTATTTTAAATATGTAATCCTGCTACATGTATTCCGTTACTCCCCAACACTGGTAATATGTCAAGTCAGCATGGAAGTTTTCCTTGTTTTTCTTGCACAAATATGATAAACTCAGCACGCTCTATATATTCTTTTTACTCTTTTTCTCACACCTTTGCTTTCACATCATTTCGAATTTCTTCCTCCATCTCCACCCCTCGTCCCATACTTCCCTGTGGTTCACAGGGAGGCCGGGTGCTGTGAAGCAGGGTTCCAGCAGGGTTATTGCTCCCATTAGGAGACCGCTTGTAGCATTACCCTCACAGGAGGCCATTCTGAGACACCTGCCCGAGCCTCCAGAGTGAAGCCCTGCTATCTCCATGGTAAACCATACACTCGAGTCAGAAACACAGTTAGAGGGATACAGTTATTTGAAATTCATGCCTGAAATTCTCCATCTTAAACATTTAATTGCACGTTATTTACAGTATATGATGAAGGAACTTAACACCTTAGCCAAATATATTGCATAGCACACTACTACAATATTACTGCACATTTTATTCTTAGTGAAAAAAATTATTTCATGTCCATTGCCTCCTGTTATGTTGTCTTTTTTGCAGTATATTCCTTTGTATTTTTATTCCTAACTCTTCTACCTCATGTTTTTGCATTATCTATATTATATGTGATGTGTCTTCTGTCTACTGTCTTGTATTTAAATTAGGTCAAAGCCATTTACAATTCCATTGTACATGATATAAGGCAATAAAGTGCTCTATTATTATTCATTTTTATTTTAACTCTAAGGGGAGGCATATAAGGCATGGCTGAGGAGGCAACATCACATCTGCTGTTTATACTTGCATTCCCATGCGTCATTCTTTAAATGCGACTGTGCACGAGTAGCGCAGCACTAATGTCACAGTGTGATGTATGTGTTCTGACAGGTGGTTGATGCTCATATGTGCATTTATCAAGCATGTTACATCATAGAGGAGATTATGATATGCTCTTTTGTGGTGTGTGTGTGTGTGTGTGTGTGTGTGTTTGTGTGTGTGTGTGTGTGTTTGACTGCCATAAATATTGGTTCAGCATATCCTGTGCTCTCCATGATCCACGGCTGTGTCTTTAAGAGTATATCTTTTCACCTCCAGGTGCCCCATCGAAAACCAAATTACAGTGGCAGCCCAATCCTTCTCTCTCCCCCCACCCCCCAGAGGTTGTTCTTAGCACAGGAGAATTAAAGCACATACTGCAACATTATAGAGATACACAATGTGGATTGAATCAAATAATATTGTTTTGAAAAAATTGTAAATCTCTGTCTGTCTGTATCTATCTGTCTATCTATCTACAGTACCTGTCTGTCTGTCTACCTGTCTGTCTGTCTGTGTGTGTGTGTGTGTGTGTGTGTGTGTGTGTGTGTGTGTGTCTCTGTTTGTCTGTCTCTATCTACACTCAGTGATCACTTTATTAGGAACACATGTACACCTACTTATTCATGCGATTATCTAATTAGCCAATCATGTGGCAGCAGTCCAATGCATAAAATCATGCACCTCATGCATTTCAAAATGCACAACACATCGAACATTAAGATGGATGGGCTACAACAGTAGAAGACCACGTCGGGCACATTATTAGGATCATAGTGTTGTGGTCTGTCTACATAATGTATCTGTCTGTCTGTCTGTCTGTCTGTCTTTCCATCCATCCACCCATCAAGACATTTTGGAAAATCCTCCACAGACTCGAGTCTAATTGGCACTTTTACCTCCTAACAGCGAGGCACGAATCAACTTTTCTTTATCTGTATCTTCTTGCATTTCTCTTTAGTGTTAAATGAGGTGTAAAATGAGATGAGTTTCGGAGATTTTCCTTGGCACTATTCCATTGAAATACTCATTCTATACCTCATTAGATGCAATTACAGGACATGTATCCAACTATAACTTCTGACACCTTTATCCACTGAACCAACTGAACATGACCTGATCAGAGCTAAGAGAGAGAGAGAGAGAAAGAGAGAGAGAGAGAGAGAGAGAGAGAGAGAGAGGGGGGGGGGGGGGGGAGAGAGAGAGAGAGAGGGAGGGGGGGGGGGGGGGGGGGAGAGAGGGAGAGAGGAAGGGAGAGAGAGAGAGAGAGGCTAAAGACTAAAGAGGGGCTACAGCAGAGCCTGGCATTACTGGAGAGTTACTGTCAGACCTGGGCCCTGACAGTCAACCACCAAAAAACCAAAGTCATGATCTTCCAAAAGCGATCCAGATCTCAGGGACTAACAAACATTTTTTCATTATCAAACAGAAGCATTGAAATCACAAAGACATACACTTACCTCGGCCTAAAAATCAGTTCTACAGGTAATTTTGCTTTGGCTGTGAATGAACTCAAAGAGAAAGCACAAAGGGCGTTTTATGCCATTAAAAAATCCATTAAAATTGATATTCCGATCAGGATCTGGCTCAAAATATTCAAATCAGTCATCGAACCAATCGCATTATATGGCAGTGAAGTGTGGGGTCCACCTGTAAAATTTGACTATTTAAATTGGGAAAAACATCCCATTGAAACTCTGCATCTGGAATTCTGTAAAAGAATAATTTATGTCCAAAGAAAAGCCCCAAATAATGGATGCAGGGCAGAATTAGGCCAATACCCTCTCCTTTTGAACATTCAGAAAAGAGCCATCAAATTCTGGAAGCATCTAAAGACAAGTGACCCCAACACATCCCATTATAAAGCCCTAAAACACCACGAGCTGAGCTCAGTGAAGAGTCCCCTATGCCAGCTTGTCCTGAGACTGACTGAAGTCACACCTGAGGAGATCTGCCAGTCTCAGGATAACGGCACACTCACAAACATTCGGCCGAACCAAATTATACACAAAGAAAAGGAGAAATACCTCACGCATTGGACAAACACCATTAAAACTCAACACAAACTGGAATGTTATTCGGCACTAAATCGAGAGTACACGGTGGCAAACTATCTGACCACAGTGACTGACAGAAAGTTAAGAAAAGCACTGACGATGTACAGACTCAGCGAGCACAGTCTGGCCGTAGAGACTGGCCGCCGCAGACAGACATGGCTGCCCCGCGAGGACAGACTGTGCTCCCAATGCATTCTGGGAGTGATTGAGACAGAACTGCACTTCCTCACAGAATGCCCAAAATACCAACCAATTAGAAACAAATATTACCCCAAAATTAACAACATATGTCCAGATTTCAATGACTGTACCCCGACACAAAAAATGTGTTTTATTCTGGGTGAAAAAGAGGAATGTGCAAATATAGCTGCAAGATTTGTAGTATCCTGTAGAAACCTGCGGGACAACCAGAACTCAACCAATAACAACACATGATGTATCGATGACCCCTGACCCCAATCCCCCCCCCCCCCCCCCCCCTGTTACTGACCCCATATGTTGCATTAATGCTATTTATTTATATTTATTATTGTTGTCATGTCCTAGTTTAGTTCCTGTTTTGTTTTTCTATGTAATTGCTTTGGCAATACAAAATGTCTTTGTCATGCCAATAAAGCTCTTTAAATTGAAAATTGAAATTGAATTGAGAGAGAGAGAGGGGGGGGGGAGAGAGAGAGGGGGAGAGAGAGAGAGAGAGAGAGAGGGAGAGAGGAAGGGAAAGGGAGAGAGAGAGAGAGAGAGAGAGAGAGAGAGAGAGAATACCTCTGAGATACCTCAGTTGAGGTTCAGCCACTCTAAAGATGAGCTCCTGAAAAATTGTAAAAGAATAAACCAAAGAATGAGACAGAGAGTGAGATAACGACAACAAACAAGAAAAAACAACAGAAGAACAACTTGGATTCGGGTAAAGACTGATTTTTTTTACTAGAAAATACATTTTAATACAAGAAAGAAGACTTGAACCTGTGGATTAGCATCTGGCTAATGGATCTCCACTCTAACAGCTAACTGGAGTTTTCCCTCCAAAACGTGAAAGTTTTTTTTAAAGGAACTACAGCTGAAAAACTTCACAAAACTTCCGATATTCCGTTATTAAACAGAGAGATGAGCTTTATTTGGCAAAAATCTTAAACAAAAACTGTATATTTTGACTTTATTCTGGTAAAATCTCTCATTATTACAAGCTAAAAGCTAAATTAACTGCAGTCTTGGCTCAGTGCCCAGCCCGATCACCATGGCAACCCTGGCGCAAACAGAGTGCAGGGGGGAGGTGCTCTACCCAGAGAAGTGCAGAAGTGTACAGGCCCGAAAAAAACACAAAGAGAAAACTCTCAGAGACAACCCTGATCTTCTGTATGCGGACTACATTCAGCTTAATGGGAGAAGAATCAAGAACAACCTTATCTTCTACACCACTTTGATATCTGCATGGAAATCAGCCATCTGTGAGGAATTCAAGAACATTTTTAAAGAAGGAATCGGTCGAGGTGGAAGATTAACTATATGCAAAGATGAAATGCTTGACACAGACAACCCAATTCTCACCATAACCTACTATACTAAAGGCACCTTCTGCAAGGCAATGAGGCAAGCCTAAACTCATTCGAGGAGATCTTCCACCTGCTGAAGGCCAGAGTAGAGGAGGAGAGAGACGAGCCTCATGCAAACAGCACAGACTCTGAGGGGGAAGGCCCAGCCATTCCTTCACCTTCACCATCGGACCGGCGACTGAGAGACAGTTTAGCTATGCTGGAACTGGACTTCACTGAATTTAGAGAACACACTCAAGTCAAACTCTCAGACACACGCAACACAAATATTTACATCCAAGAGCTCAAAGATGAGCTCAGGCAGCTGAAGAAAGACACCAACTCCTCCATCACTGAACTCAACAGAGCTCTCAGAGAACTGCAAGGAGAAAGACAAACTCTCCACGCACAGATACGCAAGCTAGAGGAGGACAACGAGAGAAAAGAAGAGAGCTTCTCCAGACAGCTACAAGAAATGAGAAAGCAGTTACAGAAAAACACAGAAGACAACACACGTCACCACAGTACAGCTCCTACTACAGACTACACAAACACAGATAGCGAGCCTGCCACAAACACACAGACACCTGCAGAAACACAACCCCCCCCTGCCCCCCCTGCAGGATCTGATCCAGATGTTCTCCTCTTAATGGACTCTAATGGGAAGTTCTTGGACCCACAGAAACTCTTCCCACATCAGAAAGTCTCTGCAAAACGATGCAGTACAACAGGCCACGCATGCCAGATAATTAGAGACTTCCCAGGACACCCCTCATGTGTCATCATCCACACTGGGACCAATGACCTTCACTCGCTGCGCAACAACACTGCTGATGCTGTCAGGAAAATGGCAGAAATCACCAGCAAAAAGTTCCCAGAATCTCAGATTGTTATCTCCACACTTCTCCCACGACATGACACACCACCACACATCATCCACAACATCAACACTGAAATTTCCCACAGATGTTCTGCACTGCCAAATGTGCACCTGGTCCACCACCACCACATCGGCCCCCAACACCTGTACGATGGACTCCACCTGCACAGAGATGCAGTGCGCACTTTTGCAAGGGCCCTTAAAGATGCAGCCCTGGGCCGCTCCCCATCGTCACCGAGACATCTGCTACCGACTCCAGAACACTACCGACCCATTCACCCCTACATAACGATTCACTCTTCAACATTTGGTTCTAAAAGCACAGACCCAGATTTTCTTAAACATATAGAAGATGTTGACATCATAATCCTCACTGAAACCTGGTGTCGAAATGATGCGCTTACCTACTGTCCCTCAGGCTACTACGAAGTGATTGTGCCCTCGGTTAAAATAAGTACAATCCATCGTGGACGAGACTCGGGAGGAATTCTGGTGTGGTACAGGGAGGATCTGGCCAAACACATTTCTACAATTAAAGTTGGAAAATTTAATTGCTGGTTAAAGCTCAACCAAATTAGCATTTCTACTACAGACACATATCTCTGTGCCATCTACATTCCCCCAGCAGAATCCCCTTACCATGACGAGGAATACCTCAGCCACATCCACACAGAAATCAGCCATTTCCAGGCCCAGGGGAATGTGCTGCTGTGTGGAGACTTTAATGCGAGAACTGGATCTGAACCCGATGACATAGACCCAAAGGGTAATGAATATGTCTTTGGCCAGACCCCCCCGAATCTCACAAGAAAACTTCCACCGAGAAACAACCTCGACCAAACAGTAAATAAAAGCGATAGAGAGTTGGTGCAGCTCTGCCGAGCCTCAGGCCTGTACATACTGAACGGCAGGATCAGAGGGGACTCATTAGGGAGGTTCACGTGTTGTTCAGGTCTTGGAGCTAGTGTAGTTGACTATGCCATCACTGACATGGACCCTTCCTCCTTCAATGCATTCACTGTCAAACAGCAAACTCCACTCTCAGACCATAACCAAACTAACATCTATATTAGAACACATCACACACCAGAACAAAACAGACTGGAAACCTGCCAAATGTATCAGGTCCAGCAGAGATACAGATGGGCTTCGGACAGCGCAGACAAATTTGTCCAAGCCCTCAGTTCTGAAGAACTAAAACATCTAATAAATACATTTATTAATAAGAAATTCGAAACAACTAAAGATGGTGTTAATTCGGCTACAAATGAAATCAATTACATATTTAAAAAAGCAACACAGAAAAGTGAATTGAAAAAGAAAGGCAAAAAATACACTAAAAATAATCCAAAAGATGAAAAATGGTTTGACTCAGACTGCAAAACATTAAGAAAACAACTTAGAAAATTATCAAATCTGAAACATAAAGAACCAAACAACACTGACATAAGAACTGAATACTTTTCAAAACTAAAAATATATAAAGACACAATTAGAGTGAAGAAGCAACACCATCTGACCAGAAGTATACAAGAATTAGAACATTCAATAAATCAGAATCAGTTCTGGGATATGTGGAATAATCTGAGCACAGCAAAACCACAAGACCTACCAATACAAAATGGAGAAATTTGGACAAACCATTTTGAAAACTTATATAAAGAAATCCCATCAAAACAACTCAATGACAATTATAATCTGATCAAACAAAATCTAAAAACTTATGAAGAGACAATTAAAAATAATCAAAATCCACTTGACTTCCCAATTACACATGAAGAATTGCAAATAAACTCAAAAACCAAAAAGGTAAGAAATCTTGTGGTCCTGACAGTATTCTAGGTGAGATGCTGAAACACAGCACACCTGACCTGCAGACGGCCGTGCTCAAATTATTCAACACTGTACTTAGTTCCGGCTGTTTTCCTGACATCTGGAGCCAAGGACTTATTACCCCAATTCACAAGAGTGGAAATAAATTGGATCCTAATAATTTCAGAGGCATTTGTGTGAGCAGTAATCTGGGGAAGTTATTTAGCAGTATTTTAAACAATAGAATTGTAAACTTCCTTAACGAACACAATGTCCTGAGCAAGAGTCAGATTGGCTTCCTTCCAAATTATAGAACTACAGACCACATTTACACCCTACACACCCTAATTAATAAACACGTAAAACAAACCAAAAACGGAAAAATATTTGCATGCTTTGTCGATTTCAAAAAAGCATTTGATTCTATCTGGCACAACGGACTTTATTACAAATTACTACAAAATGGTATAGGGGGTAAAGCTTATTAAATCGATGTATTCGGACAACAAATGTGCAATACGAATTGGCACCAAACAAACAGAATTCTTCACCCAGAAGAGAGGCGTGAGACAGGGCTGTAGTCTGAGTCCAACACTGTTCAACATCTACATTAATGAACTAGAGGTGCAGTTGGGACAGTCTACAGCCCCTGGACTCACTCTACAGGACAGAAGCATCAAGCTCTTGCTGTACGCAGACGACCTGGTGCTGCTGTCACCCACTGCACAGGGACTACAGCAGCATCTGGACCTGCTGGAGAACTACTGCCAGAACTGGGCCCTGGCAGTCAACCTCACAAAGACCAACATTATGGTCTTTCAGAAGAAGCCCAGATGTCAGGAACACAGACACCAGTTCTCTCTAGGCAGCACCGGCCTAGAGCACACGATGCAGTACACTTACTTCGGCCTGGTCATCACTGCATCGGGGAGTTTCAGTAAGGCAGTGAATGCACTTAAAGATAAAGCTCGACGAGCTCTATATGCAATTAAGAAGAAATTCCAAAACACTGAATTACCGTTTCCAATCTGGTGTAAGATCTTTGATAGTGTGGTACAGCCCATTGCGCTGTATGGAAGTGAGGTCTGGGGTCCACTCAGTGATCAGAACTACACTAGATGGGACAAGCATCCAACAGAAGCCCTACACACTGAATTCTGCAAATTAATTCTCAAATTACAAAGGAAAACACCCAATAATGCATGTAGGGCAGAATTAGGCCGATTCCCATTGATTGTGAATATGCAAAAAAGATCCCTTAAATTCTGGATGCATCTAAAATCAAGTCCCACAGAATCACTACATTATAAAGCACTACAAACCCAAGAACTGAACCCCGAAAAGAGTCCCCTCAGTCAGCTGGTTCTGAGACTCACTAACCCGACTAACACTAACCAGTCTCAGACCAGCACTGCTTCTCACACACACATCAGAATAAACCAAATTACCAAACAGTCTAAAAACACATATCTGGAACATTGGGATCAAGAAACTAAAACACAAAGCAAATAACAATTCTATCGAACTCTAAAATCAAATTATGAATTGGAAGAATATCTCGTGACTGTCAGAGATCCAAAGCAGAGACGGATCCTGAGCAAGTACAGGCTGAGTGAACACAGTCTCGCCATCGAGACCGGCAGACACAGAAAGAGCTGGTTACCCCGAGAGCAAAGGGTGTGTGTTCACTGTAGAACAGGAGAGATCGAGACAGAGACGCACTTTCTCCTTCACTGTCACAAATTTCTGTCAAAATCACAAAGTTCTGTGTTTTTTTGTCTTGGATGTTGTCTGCCTTATTATGTACGACAGACAAACGCTTTTGGACATTGGTTCGGCAATCACACACCGAAAACCGGACTTCACATTCCTCAATGCCGACCCGCGGTTTACAAACACGCCAGCGGAGCCCTTTGTTTGGGCTGCCCGGCCGCGGAAACGCAGACGGAAAAGAGGAAAAAGAGCCGGCGTTCTCATCAGATTAAGACGTCGCGCAAATCGCCCCCCGCTACCCAGTATACTACTGGCAAATGTTCAGTCTCTGGACAACAAGCTCTGCGAGCTGAGAGCGCGGATCTCTTTCCAACGAGAGACGAGAGAATGCTGTGTTATCTGTCTTACGGAAACCTGGATGTCCGCGGAGATTCCAGACTCGGCCATCGAACCCACGGGTTTCTCTGTGCACCGAGCGGACAGAGCGAAAGACCTCTCAGGTAAAAGCAGAGGTGGAGGTGTATGTTTTATGATCAACAAATCATGGTGTGATCAGAGGAATATACATTTTATCAGGTCTTTCTGCTCTCCTGATCTGGAATTTCTCATGCTTCTGTGTCGACCATTCTGGCTACCGAGGGAATTCACAGCGGTCATTATCACAGCTGTGTACATCCCCCCACAAGCCGACACAGACCGGGCACTTGGGGAACTGTATGGCAGTATAAGTCAGCAGGAAACCGCGCACCCTGAGGCCGCGTTCATTGTTGCCGGGGACTTCAACAAAGCCAACTTCAAAACAATAGCACCAAAATACCACCAACACATCAGCTTTAACACACGAGGGGACCGGGTTTTGGATCATTGCTATTCTCCTTTCCGGGATGGCTACAAATCCCTCCCCCGCCCACCATTTGGCAAATCTGACCACTCTTCCGTTCTGCTTCTGCCCGCTTACAGGCAGAAACTGAAACGGGAATCACCCACCATTAGAATGATCCAGTGCTGGTCGGACCAATCAGACTCTGCGCTACAAGACTGTTTTGATCACGCGGACTGGGAGATGTTCCGGTCTGCCTCCGATGACGACATCGAGGTTTATGCTGATAACGTAACGTGTTTCATCAGAAAGTGCGTAGAGGACGTTGTTCCGACAAAAAATATACGGATCTACCCCAACCAGAAACCCTGGGTTAACGGCGATGTTCGCGCGGCACTTACTCCCGCTTTTAATTCCGGGAACGCGGAGGAGCATAAACAAGCCAGTTATGCCCTCCGTAACTCCATCCGTGCAGCCAAACGCCAGTACAGGCACAAAATTGAAGAACAGTTTAACACCACTGACTCCAGAAGTATGTGGCAGGGAATTAACACCATCACGGACTATAAACGGAATAAAAACTCCGCCATGAACACCGCTGCCTCTCTCCCGGATGAGCTTAATACATTTTATGCTCGTTTCGAGGACAACAACAACACCGCCCTCACAGAGAGAGCACCCGCGGCCGATACTACAGATGATGGTTCACTCTCCGTCTCTGTTGCGGATGTAACCCGATCCTTTCGACGGGTGTATATCCGTAAAGCCGCGGGTCCAGACGGCATTCCGGGCCGCGTCATCAGAGCATGCGCGAACCAACTGGCTGGTGTTTTTACGGACATTTTCAACTTGTCCCTATCCCTGTCTGTAGTCCCCACATGCTTCAAAACATCAACCATTGTGCCTGTACCGAAGCAATCAAAAATCACTTGCTTAAATGACTGGCGTCCTGTTGCCCTCACCCCCATCATCAGCAAATGCTTTGAGAGGTTGATCAGAGATCACATCTGCTCTGTTATGCCCACCTCTTTGGACCCATTGCAGTTTGCCTACCGTAACAACCGCTCCACTGATGATGCCATTGCATCTACAATACACACTGCTCTTTCCCACCTGGAAAAAAGGAACACATATGTGAGAATGCTGTTTGTAGACTACAGTTCAACATTCAACACCATAGTGCCCACCAAGCTTGATGAGAAACTCCGGGCTCTGGGCTTAAACAGCTCGCTGTGCAGCTGGATCCTGGATTTCCTGTCAGGCAGATGTCAGGTGGTTAGAATGGGCAGCAACATCTCCTCATCACTGACCCTCAACACTGGAGCCCCGCAGGGCTGTGTTCTCAGCCCACTCCTGTATTCCCTTTACACACATGACTGTGTGGCGACACATAGCTCCAATGCCATCATTAAGTTTGCTGACGATACGACGGTTGTAGGTCTGATCACTGACAATGATGAAACGGCCTACAGAGAGGAGGTGCACACTCTGACACGCTGGTGTCAGGAGCACAACCTCTTCCTCAACGTCAGTAAAACCAAGGAGCTTGTGGTGGACTTCAGGAAAAAAGACAGAGAACACAGCCCCATCACCATTAATGGAGCACCGGTGGAGAGAGTCAGCAGCTTCAAGTTCCTCGGTGTCCACATTACTGAGGAACTCACATGGTCCGTCCACACTGAGGCCGTTGTGAAGAAGGCTCACCAGCGCCTCTTCTTCCTGAGACGGCTGAGGAAGTTTGGAATGAACCACCACATCCTCACACGGTTCTACACCAGCACTGTAGAGAGCATCCTGACTGGCTGCATCACCGCCTGGTACGGCAATAGCACCGCCCACAACCGCAAAGACCTGCAAAGGGTGGTGCGAACGGCCAGAAACATCATCGGAGGTGAGCTTCCCTCCCTCCAGGATATATATAACAGACGGTGTGTGAATAAAGCTCGGAGGATCATCAGAGACTCCAGTCACCCGAGTCATGGGCTGCTTTCACTGCTTCCATCAGGCACGCGGTATCGCAGCATCAGGACCCGCACCACCCGACTACATGACAGCTTCTTCCCACAAGCAATAAGACTTTTGAACACATGATCTCTCACGATCAACAATCAGCACTGCACTTTATTAATCTTCATTCTGTCAAATATATTCTCCCCAATTCAATTAGTGTTTATATATATTTATACCCGTATCTAGTGTATGTGTATTCTACATTGTGTGTATTGTGTACATTTGTTATGTAAATTGTTGTGTAAGTATGTGTACATTTGTTATGTAAATTGTTTTGTGTAAATATGTTGTTTATTGTAAAGTGGTTTATGTCTCGTCACTGTCATGACTGCTATGTTACTCGGAACTGCACACAAGAATTTCACCTACTGTTGCACTCGTGTACACAGTAGTGTGACAATAAAGTGATTTGATTTGATTTGATTTGATTTGAAATACAGCTCAATTAGAGACCTCTACTTCAATAAACTCAATAACCTAATACAGGACTTTACAGCCATGACTGAAGTAGAGCAGATACAGATAATACTAGGAGAGGGACAGACAGCAGCACTGGCTGCCAGATACGTGTGTGTGTGCCACAGCCTGAGAGACAGCAGGTGAATGTGTGTGTGTGTGTGTCTGACCTCAGTGTGTTCCCCTACTGTCCACCACAGTGACCCTCAGTAATGTGTGTGTGTGTGTGTATATATGTTAAAACACTGTGGTATCAAATGTTCAAATGTTCACAGAAATTATAATCTGTTACACTGTTAATTTGTGCAATTAATTTAATTTGTACATTTAAATTGTTATAATACTTTATTATTCTTTATGTCTTTATAATTATTCTATGTGTTCCAAGCTTTGGCAATATTGTAATATGTACAGTCATGCCAATAAAGCAATTTGAATTGAATTGAGAGAGAGAGAGGGGGAGAGAGAGAGAGATTTTTTTTTATTTTTAAATACCCTTTTTATTACAATTTTTCACGTCACAAACCAAATAAATAAATAAATACAAAACTGAACAAATTCATAAAAAATCAACAAAAAAACAAACAATAAAAACATGTTACTTAAAAGGGGAAATATAACTCTTCTTCAATAATTTCACAAATGACCCCGTTTATGCACCAAATTGCTTCAAAAGTTAAAAGATCATGCATTAATCTGTAGTAATGAAAATCAATTAAAACTCTGGATTTGATTAATTTAGTAAAAACAGCTTCAATACTACTAAAAACATTCTGTTCCACTTTCTCCTTCCTTGTAGTATATATCGCCATTTTTGCTTGACCCACCAGGAAGTTCAACAACTGAGACTTCTGACTGTGTTTTTTAGCATATTTGACACCACAAATGAACACTTTCATTGAAAACATTACATTAAAAGAAATAAAAAACGTATTTAAGATATTAAACAGAGGTTGTAACCGGTCACAGTGCAAAAACGCATGAAATATAGTTTCTTTTTGTAAACAAAAGGGGCAGGTTTCAGCAACATCATCATTAATCACAGAAATAAAAGCATTAACGGCAATGGCTCCATGTAATAAACGCCACTGTAAATCCCCAGTTTTCTTGATTAATGGTGATTTATATAGTACTCTCCATTCAGGTCTTTCATTCACATCGAGATTAAGAACTTTACGCCATGGAGAATCACATTTGCCATTTAAAAATGTTTTGTTAAAAGCCTTCACACAACATTTGTACATGTCTTTGCCCTGTGCAGGGTTTGGGCCCACAACAGTAAAATCTTCACACTCTAATAACATGCCACTGCACTCTCCTAAACTGGGGGACAGACTCAGTTTGGGGAAAGGATCTTTGCAGTCAGGATGAATCGATTCCTTCGAGTATAGTTCCAAAAGTTCTGTTTCCTCTCCAGTGAGGGCAGATCTCCATTTCTCAACTGTTCTTGTGACTGTTCGGTGTGACCTGATACCGAGATGTTCGGAAATGGCAGTCACATTTTTAAAAGCAGGGCCTGTTATTTTATGCAAATGTCCAATTGTGATCACTTTGGCATCACACAAAGTCCTTTCAGGTATGGCAAAAGACGTATCACGCGTTAAGTCCATTCGTGAGCCAACGACCAAAGGCTCCTGTAGAAGCCAAAACAGGGAGGATGAGTTGCTTTCCCTGTTTATACGAAACAGAGACCAGACTTTGAAGAGGTTCCGGTAGAAGATTGGAGCACCTTGTAGCTTAAGTCTCTGAGGATCTGACCAGAATAAAGCTTTGTCCAGTCCTAGTCCATCAATAATCCTGAGAACAGCACAGGCAGCACCAGTCCAACTCGAATCATCGGAGTAGTTTAACAGTCTCTGTACAAACTGCAGGCGAAAGGCAGCTGTTCTGCTCTGCAGGTGAATTAGTCCAAGTCCTCCATCGTCTTTAGACAGGTACAACACACTTTTTGGGATCCAATGCATTCTGTCCCAGAAAAAGTCAATTAAAATGGACTGTATTTTCATTAAAACCTCAGCAGGGGGGTCTATGCAGGCCAAACGGTGCCAAAGTGCAGAGGCGACCAGGTTATTAATAATCAGGATACGTCCTTTATAGGACATTTTAGGGAGCAGAAACCTCCACTTATCTAGTCTCCCTTTCACTTTCTCAATGACACCTTCAAAGTTCTTTTTTACATAATTGTCATCTCCCAGAAAAACTCCTAAATACTTGAAACCATTTCTGGTCCATTTCAGTCCATCAGGAAGCTTAGGTTCAAAACCTGACCATTTACCAACTAAAATGGCTTTACTTTTCCCCCAATTCACCTTTGCAGAAGACAGACGTTTAAAATCATTTAAAATCTTCAACATTACACTGATATCATTACAATCACTGATTAAAACAATGACATCATCAGCATAAGCTGAAATTTTAAAAGTATTAGTGCAGTTGGGAAGACACAGTCCATGTACATTAGCCCTTAGCTTGTTTAACAAGGGTTCAATGGCAAGGGTATACAACATGCCGGAGAGTGCACAGCCCTGTCTTACACCTCTATTCACTCTAAAAGGAGAGCATAAATCACCATTAAACTTCAATACACTCTCAACACTACAGTACATAACTTTAATCATAGAAATAAAATCCGAATTAAAACCAAAAGCTTCTAAAACACTCCATAAATAAATATGCTCAACTCTGTCGAAAGCTTTTTCTTGATCTATTGAAATCATTCCAAAGTCCAAATTGAAAAGTTTTCCACAGTCTAAAATGTCTCTGATAAAAGAAACATTGTCAAAAATGTTCCTACCTGGCACACAATATGACTGATCGGGGTGAACTATGGACTCAAGCACTTCCCCTAGTCTAATTGCCAGGGCTTTGGAGAGTATTTTATAATCATTCCATAAAAGACTTACAGGCCTCCAGTTTTGTATGTCATTTAGATCCCCTTTTTTTGGTAGCAGAGTGATGATTGCTCTACGGCAGCTTTGAGGCAGTTGTCCATTTTCCAAGCTTTCATTAAGCACTGCTACCAATTCTGGACCCACCTCGGACCAAAAAGATTTATAAAAGTCTATCGAGATCCCATCTATGCCCGGTGCTTTCCCACTCTCCATTCGTTTAAGTGCAACCTCAAGTTCTCCTAAACACAAAGCTTTACCAATTTCTTTATTGGCATTTTTTGTTACTTGAGGCAAATTTTCAAAAAAAACAAAACTGACATCATTTAACTCTGAAAGTTCACTCTTATACAAGTCTTTATAAAATGTTACTGCTCTTTTCCTGATATCTACAGGATCTGACAATAGGACCCCAGTTTCAGACTTTAGGCTGTGAATTAATTTTTTCTGCCCATTTTTCTTTTCCAGATTAAAAAAGAATTTTAATGGCGCATCCATTAAATTGGCTCTCTGAAACCGGGATCTGGTTATTGCACCTTGTGTTGTCAAACCTAAAATATCAGTTAAAAGATTATTTTTCTTTTTGATGCTTTTTAAAACAGTGACATCTTTTGTGGAGTCTGCAAGCCCTTGTAACTTCATTAAATCTTCTTCTAAAACCTTCATTGATTTGTTTATGTCTCTTGTAGCGTTGCGAGTGTATTGTTGACACAACTGTTTGATTTGAATCTTTGTAAAATCCCACCACTGTTGCAAAGACAAGAAAGATGATTTAAAAGCTTTGGCGTTTTTCCAAAATTCTTTAAAAATATCTCTAAAACATGAATCACCCAATAAATTATTGTTAAAATGCCAATATGCACTTTTTGATTTGACATGATTTTTTGCTACAATACATTTGACCAAACTATGGTCAGAGAAGCTCACTGGGACTATTGAGCATTCCCTGAACATACTGAGCTGATGCTTAAAACCATAAAATCTATCAAGCCTTGCCATTGATAGCTGGTTATTAAAAGCATGAACCCAAGTGTATTGCCTCTGTGTGCCATTAAAATTCCTCCATATATCAATAATACTGTGTGATTTCATTAACTGAATTAAAACCTTTCTTGATTGCATGTGAGGTTCTACATGATTCCTGTCAAAGCCATTTTCAGTACAGTTAAAATCCCCACCCACAAATAAAAGCTCATCAGCATTACAGTCATTTAAAACAGTACCTAAAGTATTTTAAAAAACTATTCTTTCTAAAGCCGCAGTTGGAGCATATACACAGATAAAAGTAAAAGTGCTGTTTTCAAAAGAAGCTCTTATTTTCAAGAGCCTCCCTTTAATTATTTCATCAGCAGTGTAAGAATAAGGAATGAAATTCCTAGAAAATAAAACTCCAACTCCAGCACTTAAAGAGGTAAAATGACTTAAAATCGGTAAACCATCGAACTCTTTAGCCCAGTCTGCAGCATTTAAAGCATCACTGTGTGTTTCTTGCACAAATAAAACATCAATAAATTTACATCTCAAAGTCTCGTATATTTGTGCTCTTTTCTTACAATCTCTCGCTCCATTAACATTTAAAGAGCCGAGATGTATTTCTCCCATTAAAAGAAAAGAGCAAACAAGGCAATAAAGCAAAAAAGGATGTCTCATGTTATACGTTTTAAGTTTGTGTTGATTTTCTTTAACCGGGCAACATCTTGCTCGTTGAAACATTTTTCAGCTCTGAAAAGTTTTACTTTCTCCATGAACTGTTTTATGTCAGGGAAATATTCAGCTACTTTTACTCCCCTCATATTTTTTGTCACATCAAGAAAGTTTTGTATTTCCTCGACAGTATATTCTCTGCTAGAGGAACCACTTTGGGGTAAACTAGCGCCAAAACTGCATTCAGACATTTCAGTTTCACTCTCATTTCTGATGTCAGTCTGAGTGTCACAATCACCATCTATACGTTTGGCCTGTTTGTCATCATGACATCTCAACAATTTTCTTTTTTGGGGAGTCTTGAGAAAACACTCTTTATCTTCTACCTCAGGACTCTCCATCCTGATTTCATCCTCCTCAGTCACAACTTTTCCTTCTGTTTCATCACTTTCAACAGTAGGAAACTCAGAAACATTTCCAAAACTTTCTGAGACCTCAGGTGCCCTGCTTGGACCTGGCATCTCCTCATCAGTAGCAACATTCTCCTGCACTTCAGCAGCATTCTCCGTTGTGACATTAACAACAGATTCAGCTTGAACAACAGTTTCAGGTTGCTTATTCATACTTCTTGGACAAGCACGAATAAGATGTCCGTTCTCGCCACAACCAAAGCATTTCATAGTATTAGTTGTGGCGTAAATTACATAGTTAAAACCCTCGTGACTGAAATTAAGGGTCAGATTTAGTTCATCTACATTTTCTTTCAGTACCATATAAACGAATCGTCTGAAAGACACAACATGTTTTAATAAAGACGACTTGCTTCCTATTGGTATCATCTTTATCGGAGAAACCATTTTGCCGTATCTGGCGAGCATCCCAACGAGCACGTCATTTTTAATGAATGGCAGCACATTGGATAAAGTCACTTTTTTGGAAGGAGTGGAGAGAGGGAGTACAGGTGTAAAAATACCTCCTAACTCAACACCACTCACAACCAACAAATTCGCTAAGTCAATCGTCTTGACAAATAAAACATTAGCGCTGTTCATGCGCGACGCCGACAAAACATTCTCATGTCCGACAATAGCACTCACCGCCAACACACACTCCTCCACACTTGCGGTAGTGTCAATTTTAACCCCATGACGTCTAGTTAAAAACTCCAAGCTCTCCGCACCTGGAGCGGCCATCCTCCCAGTACACAGACTGGGAGTTAACAACAGCCCTCCCTAAACAACCACCCTTAACTTAACGAAACTAAAAAAATGAAAAAGAAAGAAAAGAAAACACAAAGTCCACTAACCACAATAAACAGAGATAGAAAAAGTTAGAAAAAAAGATTACGAACACTCGTACCTTCACTCACCACGCTCACGCTCAACACACGCTCCCACAGTCACACCGGAAGTGAGAGAGAGAGAGAGAGAGAGAGAGAGAGAGAGAGAGAGAGAGAGAGTGAGAGAGAGAGAGAGAGAGAGAGAGAGAGAGAGGGAGAGAGGAAGGGAGAGAGAGAGAGAGAGAGAGAGAGAGAGAGAGAGGGAGAGAGGAAGGAGAGAGAGAGAGAGAGAGAGAGAGAGAGGGAGAGAGGAAGTGAGAGAGAGAGAGAGAGAGAGAGAGGGAGAGAGGAAGGGAGAGAGAGGCCTTTGTAAACTTAAATAAGTTCTTTAAGTTGTTGCACACAGTATTTGAGAATACTTCCCTTCCCTTATAGATAAAAATACTCATTGCAGGTCTTGATAGACTCACCCTCTCTTTCTTGTTTATGTCATACTATGTTTGTTTTTAGTTTGTAATACAGAGTTCAGTGACATATTTACCCCCTTAAATAAGTAGGTAAATCTAGAAAACTCTTTTTATTAATAATAATATTTCTTAATGTAAATAATTGTGTATTTATAAATAATGTGCATTTATATCACTGTACTTTGTGTTATATTACCCTGAAATCGTCATAATCTTTTTTATTTATTTTTTTGGAAAGTCATGGAAACTTCTTCTTTTGGCTAATGAAACCAAATACAATTTTTCATGTACATTTCTTGTGGTCTCGGCAGCATTACAAAGCTATAGTTCACGTCCGTGTTCCTCTGTGAAAAAGGTCAATTGACCCGGGCAGTGGAGGTTGACAGGAAATTGGAGAAAGGAGAATAGGATCCAGCCTCTTTTTCATATACAATAAGCATTACCCACAATGCCTCTGACAATGTCCTACAATGCAGACAAAGAATAATAATAATTGACAGCTGCCACAGATGATGAGCATTTAATGTCCTCATTACGAGAGCTTTTTATTGTATATTAATGTGCTGTGGTGCCTGAAATATTCTTTAAGTGAAATGTGATGTAATAAACGTGTTAACTAATGAAGCTTATTTCTCCCCTGACAACAGCTCAATGGAGAGAGGAGCTGAACAGCTCTTGTAGCTGACATACCCTGTCTTTTAAAAGCAGGCGGCCTAACAAAGAGATTGTGCGCAGTGTCTGCATTTTGGGTCTTTTTTTGTCCAGTTTTTCCCCCAATGCAGAGTATAGGGGCTGCTGTCAAGAGACGCAGGATGGCAAATGGATCAGAAGTAAGAGGCTTGATTGGATCCTGCTGTGGCTCAACTGACACACATCACGGACACGGCACGGTCATGTCCCTCCAGTCATGGGCATTGCCATGGATTAGTGCAGGTGGCAGCCTCACTTAGTGGTGGATCACACACCGCTAGTATTTTCTGCAAAAATGAGGTCAAATGAACTTAAATAAATACCTGCTTTGTATGCAACTTTTCAGATTTCTGATATTTGAATTAATGAGACAAAGAAAAGCAAGAGATTCTTGGGTACATTGATGATGTCAGAAGGTAGATAAGGGCAGTGAGACGTTATATAATGTCCAGTCTGAGCAGCTGAAAAGTACAACAGACCCTACTAAAACCAGCTAAAGGGATCAGCCTTACCAGGCTGGGAGACCAGGTAACAACAGACAACTAGTTTAGGCTGGTTATAGTTTTTTGTGGGTGTGGTTAATAATAATAGTGGGTAATTTGTAAAAGTGTGGGGGATTATTGATTTTGCTTGATATTGATTGGCTCCCTGGAAAAACACCCTTTTATTGGCTACCTTAACCTCCTAAGACCCGAGCATGACTGCTGTGTGCATTTTCAATTTCTCTTTTTGATTTTTAATTTTTAATTTTGATTTAGTAACACCTTATAAACATGAACAAAAATTTAAATAAACAAAAGAGCAAATAGTTTTCCCAAAAATTGATGGCAACATATGTGGATGGCGGGACAAAGTTTAAATTTTAAATAATACCAAGCTATAGTCAGATTTTTTAAAAATCAATTTGTTTATTATGTTTCCAGCAGTGTTGGTCTGTCTGCACTGGTCTCGGAACAGTTATAGGAGAGCTATAGGATGCTCCCTTGCTCCCTATTTAGTGCATGACTTAACCTCCAGTGTGCTGTCTGTCTGCACTGGTCTCAGAACAGTTATAGGAGAGCTATAGGATGCTCCCTTGCTCCCTATTTAGTGCATGACTTAACCTCCAGTGTGCTGTCTGTCTGCACTGGTCTCAGAACAGTTATAGGAGAGCAATAGGATGCTCCCTTGCTCCCTATTTAGTGCATGACTTAACCTCCAGTGTGCTGTCTGTCTGCACTGGTCTCAGAACAGTTATAGGAGAGCTATGGGATGCTCCCTTGCTCTCTATTTAGTGCATGACTTAACCTCCAGTGTGCTGTCTGTCTGCACTGGTCTCAGAACAGTTATAGGAGAGCAATAGGATGCTCCCTTGCTCCCTATTTAGTGCATGACTTAACCTCCAGTGTGCTGTCTGTCTGCACTGGTCTCAGAACAGCTATAGGAGAGCTATAGGATGCTCCCTTGCTCCCTATTTAGTGCATGACTTAACCTCCAGTGTGCTGTCTGTCTGCACTGGTCTCAGAACTATTCAAAATGCACTTTATTTACATTTTAACTCCATATAAAGCCTCTGAAAGACACATTTGTTAAATTGGAATGTACACATTGTATCTTATAAGGCAGTATAATTGTGATGCTTACCTTTTGGAACTGCTTTTGCATCAGGATTGCAGCTATGATGCCTTAAAATGTTGTCTAGGTAGGCAGCTCACTAGGGATTTGGAACAAAGCTTAGATCTACTACCTCTACTGTTTGTGAACAGATCAGAGGAAAAATATCATTTTTGACAGTAATGAGGATTGCATATTCATGAGTACACAGATCTGCTTCTGGCCATGATTTTCTCATGGGCACGATTGAGCAAGAGGACACAGTATGAAGAATTCGCTTCATCTATTGTCATTTTAGATTTCTCGAATAAAGAAAGTAACGTTATAGTAAAGTTATGTTTGAGTTAAGGGAAAGGCATTTACTCTGTGCTTCCGCTGAACACAAAAGGAGATGTTAGGCAGAAATGTATGGACTGACAGACTCAGTCACCATTGACTTTCATGGAATGGAAATAAAAGGTGAAATTAAAGTGAATGGTGACTGTCAAGCTGTCAGTCCCTAAATGTAAGCCTTACACCTCCTTTAGTGTTCCACAGAAAAAAGAAAGTGAAAGTTTGGAACAACATGAAGGTGAGAATGTTATTGTGGTTTTCTGATGAACTACCCCTTTAGTGTTCCTGATGAGATTTTTCCAATCAAATGAATTCTGCCAGCAAAATGTTTAAATGTTAAATGCAAAAATAAATGAACCTGACAGGTATACATTATAGGGCACAAATATCCCACAGCCCGAGAGCACGGCAAATACACCACAGAGGAAAAAGTTACA
Source organism: Moxostoma hubbsi (assembly GCA_032164185.1). NCBI lineage: Eukaryota > Metazoa > Chordata > Actinopteri > Cypriniformes > Catostomidae > Moxostoma > Moxostoma hubbsi. The sequence continues at coordinate 466,286 of JAVLUX010000047.1, read as the reverse complement.
GTTTGGATTAATACTGAGCGGTCAGACCAGATCACATTATAAGCATACTGAAAATCAGTAAAAAAGAAAGAAAAACAAAATATTTATTTCTTAAAGGAATAGTTGAGATAGATTACAATATAGGCTATAGGAAAATATCTGGGGTTTTTTCATACTCCTGCTATTTTACATTTACATTTACATTTATGCATTTGGCAGATGCTTTTATCCAAAGTGACTTACAGTGCACTTATTACAGGGACAATCCCCCCGGAGCAACCTGGAGTTAAGTGCCTTACTCAAGGACACAATGGTGGTGACTGTGGGGATCGAACCAGCAACCTTCTGATTACCAGTATAGTGCACTTATTACAGGGACAATCCCCCCGGAGCAACCTGGAGTTAAGTGTCTTACTCAAGGACACAATGGTGGTGACTGTGAGGATCAAACCAGCAACCTCCTGATTACCCGTTATGTGCTTTAGCCCACTACGCCACCACCACTCCCGTGCACTCTGTGCATCACAGTCTGTGCAGCCCTTCGATCTATAGTGGCAGGCATGAATGCATCTCACTAGGCAGATCAATGAAAGACACAAAGATATCAGGGGACTGTCTGTCTGTAATGTCTTAGAGTCAATATTGTGGGGTTTGATGATGTGTCAGGTTGGCCCAATTCTTTATCTAAAGCATGTGGCAGGGAGGGGACAATCAGATCCCATTCAAACCAAGTGCGTTTAAAATACAACTTCCAGTGTATTGGAATCTAATTGCTGTATATATATATATATATATATATATATATAGAGAGAGAGAGAGAGAGAGAGAGAGAGAGAGAGAGAGAGAGAGAGAGAGAGAGAGAGAGAGTGAGAGAGAGAGATCCGATGGCAGTTGGCAGCAAAAAATATCAGCTCTTGCTGTAACTTTCATTTTTGCCAGAAAATGTATGTTTTATGACTCAAAAGATAATTAAATGATTGGAAACTAAAGTAATATCAAAAGAGGCAGAAGATTTTTAAGGTAAGACCTCTAAGAAAACTTAAGATCACATAATTATTATATATAAACGAAGTATCAAGCTAACGGCTAGCCAAGCTAACATTCCATGGCAGTTAAAACTGTTGATCACAGCTCAGGCCTGTCTGAGGCAGCTGCATTTTTCAAATCTGAAGAGGAGCTGGAGATCAGATATCCACCAGATGTTTTAACCAACAAAGATAAGAAGAAGATGAAAGAAATTATCCTTAGAGAAAACCCAGAGATGCTGCTGTCTGATTACAGTGCATCAGAACCCAACAGAGTCCGGTGTAACCTGCTCTTCTTCACTGATCAGCCATCAGCTTGGCACAGCACCCTCATAACTGCCATGCACTGCAGCAGGAAAGGAGGCATCAGTAAAGGAAGACAAATAACTTTAGAAGGAGGAAATGAGATAAAGCTGACTGTAAACCTGTATCACAATGGTACAGTCATGGTCCAGGGGTCAGAACCCAGCCTAAATGAATTTCAGAAGAATTTTGTGGAGTTTAAAATAGAGGTTCAGAAGATTAAAAAAGATCCTGAGGTGAAGAGCAGTACAGAGGCCACAAACACTGACCTCAGCTCGAGCTCCCCGGTAACACACAGAAACACTGTCTCTCCAGCATCTCCAAAGATTAAGGCTTTAAGAGACAACATCGCTGAGCTGGAGCAGGACTACTTCCTGTTTAAAGAGGAAACAACCAACAACCTCTGCCAGCTCCAAAACCAGACCAGCAACCTCAGCACACAACAACTTCAACAGCTCTGCTCTGCTGTCAGACAGCTGGAGCAGAACAACCAGGAGCTGCGAGAGGAGCTGAAGAGGGTGAGAGAGGAGCTGGTCAAGAGAGATCAACACAGCAATATGCTGGAGAAACAGCTGGAGGAGATGAGACAACAACTACACACAAACACTGAACACATCACGACCACAGGACAACAGTGTACAGAGACACTCAACACATCTCCTCCTGAACACATCACAAATACAACACAACAGCAGCAGTGTGTCAACACACAAACACACACCATCCCATCACCTGCTACCACACAAGCTTCTGAGGTCTCTCAAGCTTCTCAGAGCTCTAAGAGGAAAGACATCAGCCCCAGACAGAGATCTCAACAGACCACAACATCCATCAGCCCCAGACAGGGATCTCAACAGACCACAACATCCATCAGCCCCAGACAGAGATCTCAACAGACCACAACATCCATCAGCCCCAGACAGGGATCTCAACAGACCACAACATCCATCAGCAGCAACAGAGAAGAGCAGAGACAACACATCATCATCCTCTGTGACTCCAACGGCAACCACCTTGACCAGAGACGACTGTTCCCCGGGAGAACTGTGAGGAAACTCTGGTGTCCCACCTCTCACGCTGCTTTGAAGCTGCTGAGAGAAGGGGAACTGGGCACCCCCTCACACATCATACTACACACTGGGACAAATGACCTCAGCCCCAGGAGAGTGGACGTGGCCAAAGCCCTCATCAACGTGGTGAAGACAGCTAGAGGGATCTACCCCAGTGCCAGAGTCATCATCTCTACACTTCTGCCTCGCAGAGATGTCCCACAAAATATCATCAGAGGCATTAATGCAGAGATAACGGATGTGTGCGCACTCATGCCGAATGTTCATATAGTCAACCATCAGCGCATCACTCATGCACATCTATATGACCATCTCCACATTCATCGAGACGGCATGAGACTGTTTGCTAAGGCCATAAAGGACGCGGCTCTGAGGAACCTCCAAATAGCACGTCCTGCCAGCGAGGAGAGGGTCACACGACGTCCCGGCAGACAGTCGGACAGCTACGCCGCTGTTGTGGCTGGTAGAGGTAGTTCAGACACCAGTGACCTCAGCCAGATCAAACATATGCTGAAAATTATCTGTGATTAATCTGTTAACTTAATTACCAACAATGTGAGTTTAATCAAGCATATTATTTCATCCTTTACTATTGCTGTTATTATTATTGTTATCATTATTATTATTATTTTGTGATGCATATTAATTAATTTACTTTATTTCAAAACATTATTGGGTCGTAAAATCATATTCATTCTGGTAAATAGAAAATTGCTCGATGACATCATTTAAAGTAACATGTTACAACATTCAGGGGATGATCTCTTCATCTTTTGGAGAGAAAAGCACTAACCCTGATTTATTAAATATTGTATATAGTTCAGATATAATTATATTACTTGAGACATGGAGTCGTTTAGAGTCTCAAACCTTCACCCCTTTAAACTACAGAGAGTTCTTTATACCTTCAGTCAAAACCCCTCATGTAAAAAATGGAAGAGATTCAGGAGGAATTATAGTTTGGTTTAAAGAGGATCTTTCCCACTACATCCAACCTGTAAAAAAAGGGAAAACACATATTTGGATGAGAATTAATAAGGAAGTTGTTTGTTCAGATGAGGATGTTTATCTGTGTGCAGTGTATATCCCCCCATATGAGTCCCCCTATTATAATGAGGACATATTCCCCACACTACAGTCAGAGATCACTCAGTTTCAGTCTCTGGGCTCTGTGCTGTTAATGGGGGATCTGAACGCAAGAACAGGAAAGGAACCAGACTATGTTAGTTCAGCGGGAAATAAATATATCAATAGTGCACATTTAAATCAACTCTGCAGTAAAGCCCGTCAGAGTTATGACAGCACGGTCAACAGACATGGGAAACACGTCCTGCAGCTCTGTAAAAGTCTGGGGTTATATATAGTCAATGGCAGGACAAGAGGAGACTCTCTGGGGCGATTCACTTACTGCTCACCTCGAGGCAGCAGCACAGTGGACTATGCCATTACAGATTTAGACCCCAATAAAATCAACTATTTCATGGTGATGTCACAGCTTCCCTTCTCAGATCACAGCCATATAGTCCTCAGTGTAAACAAGTCAGCCAATCTGCCATCTTCTGATCAGAACAGTCAATTATATTCCCTCCCCAACACATTTATATGGACCAATGACAGTCCAGCACAGTATGAAGCTGAGCTCCACAGCATTCATGTTCAGAGTATGATTGACACATTCATCAACACCAAATTTCAATTAGACAAGACAAGTACCAATACTGCAACTGAACAGTTAACGCAAATATTTCATACAGTGGCCGGCAAAGACCTGAGAAAAAGAAAAATATACAGAAGAAAGAAAGAAATCATTAAAGCTGATTGGTTTGACAAGGATTGTAAAACATTGAGAAAGGAATTACGATCATTGTCAAATGAAAAACACAGAGACCCCGTAAACCAGCACACACGATCCACATATCACCAAACCCTTAAAATGTACAAGTCTCTACTGAGAAGGAAAAGAGCGGAACATATGACAGCTAAACTCAACAAGATTGAGGAAGCTGTCAATGAAAATTACTTTTGGGATTTATGGAATAATTTAGATAAATCAAAAAAAGCCAAATCCATTCCCATCTGTAACCCAAAGCTTTGGACAGAACATTTCGGAAACCTGTATTCACAAAATGAACCAAACCCCAGCCAAAAACATCTGACCTCCCAACTACATCATCTGGAACACACAATTAAAGATCAATTAAACCATTTGGACGCCCCCATATCATTAAATGAACTGACTGAACGAATGAAATCCCTCAAAAATAATAAATCTTGCGGTTTGGATGGAATATACAATGAGATGCTGAAACACAGCAGCCCCAAACTGCAAGATGCTATTCTCAAACTATTCAATCTTTTATTAAAATCAGGACACTTTCCCCAGAACTGGAAGAAAAATAAAATCACCCCAATTTTCAAACAAGGGGACAAGTACAACCCCAACAACTACAGGGGCATTACAGTCAGCAGCAACCTCGGGAAACTCTTCTGTTGCATTATCAATCACAGAGTAGTGAACTTCACTCAAGAACACGAGACACTGGATAAATGTCAGATTGGATTCATGCCCAAACAGAGAACGACTGATCACATCTACACACTCCACACACTGATACACAAACATGTTCAACAAACTAAACAAGGCAAAATATTCGGCTGCTTCATTGATTTTAAAAAGGGCTTCGATTCTGTTTGGCATGACGGACTCTTCCTGAAACTCCTCCAGAGTGGCATCGGAGGAAACACATATGATGTCATCAAAGACATGTACACTGAAAATCAATGCTGTGTGAAAATTAACGACAAAAGAACCGATTATTTCAATCAGACCAAGGGAGTTCGTCAAGGCTGCAGCCTCAGCCCAACTCTATTTAATATCTATATTAATGAACTGGCCACAACCCTTCAGAAGTCATCTTGCCCTGGACCGATCTTAGATGGCAGAGAAATCAAATGCCTCCTTTACGCTGACGACCTCCTGCTGCTGTCCCCTAATGAAGAGGGGCTCCATCAAAGCCTGTCCATTCTGGAAACATACAGCAGAGATTGGGCTTTACCATTAAACATGGAGAAGTCCAAAGTCATAATCTTCCAGAAAAAGAATCGCATCATGAGCAATAAATATATCTTCACAATCGGGGGAACAATTCTTCAACATACCGACCATTATAATTATTTGGGTCTAACAATCTCTGCTTCAGGACAGCTCGATTCGGCAATAAAAGATCTGATTGATAAAGCCCGTAGAACATATTATAGCATCAGGAAATCATTATTTAAATTCAACCCCCCCATTAAACTGTGGCTGAAAGTCTTCGACAGCATCATCAAACCCATTCTCCTGTATGGCTGTGAAATCTGGGGCCCCAAATATAAATTAAATTATGAATCTTGGGACAAAAGCCCTGTTGAAATTTTCCACCTGGAATTCTGTAAAAACATCCTGGGAATTCACAGAAATGCTCCGAGTCTGGGGTGTAGAGCAGAGCTGGGCCGGTTCCCTCTCCTCACTGAGATCCAGAAGAGAGCGGCTAAATTCTGGTTCCATTTGTCCGACGCATCTCCAGATTATTACCATCACTGTGCCTTTACACACAGGACAGAGACTGACTCAATGAGCTATTTAATACAACAATATCAATTAAATTCACCCATCCCCTTCAGATTGGCCAAACTCAAACAGATAGGAAGAATAACACAGGAAGAATACATCCATGATTGGCAGCACAAAGTCACACAAGTGCATAAATTAAACTACTTCCACAGAATCAAGACAGATTATAAATTGGCCCCATATCTGATCCATATTAAAGATTATAGACAAAGAAAACTTCTGTGGAAGTATCGTCTGAGTGAACACAGTCTGTCTGTAGAGACGGGTCGACACACACAGAACCGGAGACCCAGAGAGGACAGACTGTGTTCACACTGCACTGAAGGAGTCGTGGAGGATGAACTTCACTTCCTCACTCACTGCAGTAAATATGAGACCATTAGAAACACACACTTTACACAGATAACTCAAATTATACCTGAATTCCAGGACATACATGATTTAGACAAACTGTGGTATCTAATGGGAGAGAGAGTGGAGTGTGTTGAGCTGGCAGCACAGTATGTGTCGTGCTGTCATCACATGAGGGAGAGAGACTGACCCCTCATCAGTTTACAGCTCTATTCATACTCACATTTAATATAATATTTTCCCTCCCTTCCTCATTGCTCTCTGTATTTTACTTTGTCATTTATATTTTATTTTATAATCATTATTATTAATTTATTGTATATACATGTTTTATTGTTGTTTTCTTTTTTATGTTTGTAATGTGTTTATTACTCAATGCTTTGGCAACATTGTACACTGTATACAGTCATGCCAATAAAGCTCATTTGAATTTGAATTTGAATTTGAGAGAGAGTGAGAGAGAGAGAGAGAGAGAGAGAGAGAGAGAAAGAGAGAGAGAGAGAGAGAGTGAGAGAGAGAGAGAGAGAGAGAGTGAGAGAGAGAGAGAGAGAGTGAGAGACTGAGAGTGAGAGAGAGAGAGAGAGAGAGAGAGAGAGAGTGAGAGAGAGAGAGTGAGAGAGAGAGAGAGAGAGAGAGAGAATATTGGCAATATTGTATTGTGTACAGTCATGCCAATAAAGCAATTTTTGAATTTGAATTTGAATTTGAGAGAGAGAGAGATTTTTTTTTTTTGATTTTTATAAAACAACTTTATTACGTCACTTCAATTCATCAAAAAGTTAACACCACAAAATATCAAAACACAACTCTCCCTCTTCCACTGTACAGATAGCATCATTATAACACCACTGTTGTACAAAAGTTCCCACATCATTCATTGCTCTATAGTACCTAAAATCTATTGTGATTCTAGATTTTACAACAGCTTTAAAAACAGGCAAAAGCTCCTGACCATGTGTATTATCAATTGTGTTTCTTCTTGTGATAAGTATGGCAAGTTTTGCTTGACCTACCAAAAAATTTATCAACTGCCATTTTATCTTTTGATTCGGCCTATAGCCAGCTCCCAAAATAAAAGTGCTTTGAGTATATACCTCTCCACACTTTAAAAAAAACTGGCTTAATATATCAAACAGTGGCATCAATCTTTCACATTCTGAATAGCAATGAAATACAGTCTCTGTGCCCACAAAAAATACACTTATCATCAACACTAGGGTTGATAACAGATATAAAAGCATTTACTGCCACAACACCATGTAAAATTCTCCACTGTAAATCACCAACACGTTTTATCAATGGTGGTTTATACAGCACCCTCCACACTGGTTTTACTTCATCATCTACTGCAAGTTTACTTCTCCACACGGTGTCAGTTCTTTTATCTAACATTGTTTTATTATACACTTTCACAAAACATTTGTACATCAATTTACCCCCCAACATGGTCAAGTCCAAATCCGTTAAAACTTTCAAATCCAATAAAGGTCCTGTTGCATCTTTAAAATCTGGTGTAAGACCAAGTTTTGGAAAGGAATCAGTCTCATCCAAACTCACAGACCCATCTTCAAATCCTTTTAACAACTTTAAATCATCATATGTTAATTTTTCCTTCCAAAGTTCAATTATTTTTGCAGTTTGGCGAGTTGATATCTGCCCCAGTAAAGTAGCCACTGCATTAACGTCATTCAGTTCAGGCCCGGCCACATCAATGATATGCTTCAATTGAACATTTTTGGAGGTGCACAGTATCCGGGTGAGACCCATCATGCTCTCGCCTGTTACATCAAGCCTAGCTCCTTTAACCAGGGGTTCTTCAAGCAACCAGAACAAAGAGTCTGTTTTCTCCAGTCTATGAATGACAAAAAGTCTCCAAACTTTAAAAAGTCCACGATAGAAGGATGGTAGTCCATTAAGGCAATGTTCTTGTGGTCCATTAAAAACAGTGCAGCATCCAGGCCAAGACCTTCTACTCTTTGTAAGATTGTTTTGGCCATCATTCTCCACACCAGATCCGCGGACCCCTTCAAAAACGTTTGTACAAATTGTAAGCGGAAGGTCGCTAGCCTACTTTGCAAGTGTACCAAGCCCTGCCCACCCTCCTCTCTGGGCAAATAAAGCACGCTTTGAGGGATCCAGTGTAGTTCGTCCCAGAAAAAATTTACCAAAATTGTCTGTAATTTTGGCAGAAGGCCAACAGGTGGGTCTACGCAGGACAACTTATGCCACAATGTTGAGGCTACTAAATTATTAATGACTAGCACTCTTCCTCGAAAGGACATTTGTGGATGGATCCATTTCCATTTTTTAAGTCTGCCCTCTATCTTTTCCACAATTCCCTCCCAATTTTTCTGTTGTGCAGCTTCATCACCAATATACACTCCCAAGTATTTAAACCCCCCCCTTTTCCATATCATCTCACCAGGTAACTTTGGTAAACCCTCCTCCCATTTTCCAATTGCCAGAGCATCACTCTTCTCCCAGTTTACTCTAGCAGATGATATTAAACCAAAGTCCTTTACCACAGACACCAAATTTTCAATATCCTTTTGACTATTGACTATTATTATAACATCGTCAGCATATGCTGACACTTGATGCTGTAACTCTGTGCAATGCAATGATAAACCCATAATTTTGTTTCTTAGCTTAATTAACAAAGGTTCAATAGCTAGGGAGTATAACATACCTGATAGCGCACACCCTTGTCTTATACCCCTACTGATATTAAACGGGGCGCTTAAACCACCATTGACTTTCAGCATGCTTTCAATGGTCTGGTACAACACTTGAATCATTTTAACAAATTTTAATCCAAAACCAAAAGACTCTAAAGTCTTCCACAGATATTGATGTTCAATTCTGTCAAAGGCTTTTTCCTGGTCAAGCGAGATAAGTCCTAAATCCACCCCCAAAAAACCAGAAACATCCAAAACATCTCTTATTAGATGAACATTGTCTAAAATTGATCTACCTGGCACACAATACGTCTGATCCAAATGAACAACTTGGTCCATTACTTCTCTCAGTCTGTTAGCCAAGGCCTTAGATAGAATCTTCATATCAGAACATAACAAGCTTATAGGACGCCAGTTCTTAATCTCCTGTAAATTGCCCTTCTTAGGAAGCAGTGTTATAACAGCTCTTCTGCAACTCAAAGGCAATGAGCCTTCTGTCAGACTCTCATTAAGAACACTTAATAGGTCCTCACCAAGCACAGACCAGAACTCTTTATAAAACTCCACAGGGAGTCCATCAATACCAGGAGACTTCCCACCCTCCATATCTTTAAGGGCATTCAAAAGTTCCTGATTGGACAAGGGTCTTTCCAGATGTGCCTTTGAGTCTTCAGCAACACTGGGCAATCCTTCAAGGAAACCGGCAGACAGCTGAACATTCTCTTTATATTCACTCTTGAACAGTTCGTTATAGAACCTTACAGCTCTCCGTCTTATTTCATTTGCTTCAGTTAACTCCTGGCCACTTTCTGACCGTAGAGAGTGAATATATCTGCATTGTCCATTCTTTTTCTCCAAGCTGAAGAAAAATTTAGTTGGGGCGTCCATTTCAGTTACATTCTGATGCCTTGACCTTATCAGAGCTCCTTGTGCCTTTATACCAAGCATATTTTCCAAAAGAGACCTTTTGGACTTTAATGTCTCAGGTTGTCTTGGTTCTCTTTTAACATCAGCCAACGCTTGTAAGTTAACAATTTCAGATTCCAATTGTCTCATGTCTCGAGTGATGTCCCAAGAAACATTGAAAGCATACTGTTGACAGAGCATTTTTATTTCAATTTTCCCATAGTCCCACCATTGTCTCAAGTCATTAAAACCTTGCTTTCTTAATTTAAATTGACTCCAAAAGAAACAGAAGACTTCTTTAAAATTCAAATCGCTCAACAAAGAAGTATTCAAATGCCAATACGCACTTTTAACCTTAACATTTGCAATGAACACCTTGCATGAAACCAAAAAATGATCAGTAAAACCAACTGGCACAATTTCACATTTCTTCACAACATTAACATGGTGTTTAAAACAATAAAATCGATCAAGTCTTGCCATGGAAAGAAAATTATCTCTTGTATGGAACCACGTGTACTGCTTCACATTGCTATTAAATTCTCTCCATAAATCACATAAACTATGTGTCTCTATCAGTTCACGAAGAACTCGGCTTGAAGCCGCATGAGGCTCAACATGGTTCCTATCCAACATATCATTTTCTGTGCAGTTGAAGTCTCCACCCAAAAACACATATTCATCAGTTTTACAACTCTGTAAAGTTGTATTTAAACTATTAAGAAAACCAATTCGTTCTACACCATTTGTAGGGGCATACACATTTATAAACACCATCTTACACTTTTCAAAAGTAGCCCGTATTATCATAAGCCTGCCAGCTATTACCTCTTCCACCTGACATGATACAGGCAAAAACCTTTTTGCAAATAAAACAGCCCCTCCTCCTCTGTTAGAACTCATATGTGTTAGCAGCACTTCTCCCTCCCATTCCCTTTTCCAATCAATTGCGTTCATGCAGTCGCTATGAGTTTCCTGTACATACATTACATCTATATTCTTTTGTTTTATTAACTCATACAGCAACATCCTTTTCTGGACATCTCTTGCACCGTTTATATTAAGTGAGCCCACCCTTATTGCAATCATTAATAAAAGTGTAAAAAACTGGCACAAAATATTCCTTAAAAGAAAGGAACACATGGAATTATGTTGTTTCAAAACCATTTTCCATTTGTAGCTCTTGTCTCAATTTAGCGACAAACTTTTTAAGCCTGTAAATTTCTTGCACAGTGAATTGTTCAGTTCCGTCACCCCTCATTAATGTTCCAACTGACTCAATAAACAATCTCCGATCAGGAAAAAAATCCACAACATGTACGTTTTTCATATTCTTAGTTTTGTGCAAAAAAGCCCTGATT